>JAOPJH010000076.1:10980108-10991518 GCA_027122575.1 Merluccius polylepis
AAGAAGAAGAAGAAGAAGAAGAAGAAGAAGAAGAAGAAGAAGAAGAAGAAGAAGAAGAAGAAGAAGAAGAAGAAGCGTGACTCGATGTACCAAACCCAACACACGCAAAGGAGACCATCGGATTCTTCTCGGAGGGAAACTTGTACTCAGTGGGCATACCTCTCTCGACATCACGGTTGGTTCACCGAAGCTGTCCACCAATCAAGAGAAGGCACTGGCGAAGGAGGCGGGGAGAAGCGATTAATCCGGCGAATCATAAACGCAAGTAGATGGTGATAAGCAATGGTTCAATAGTCACTCACGAGCCTGTCTTAAACTAAGGAACGGTCCGTTTGAGTGGACGAGCCCAAGCTACGTGAGCTAATTTCTCAGGGATCGGCTACATTTGGGAATAGGGAAAGCTAGCTAAATAGATAAAGAAAGAGAGATTTTAGTAAAAGTATGATTTCAGGGCTGACGTACCTTCTTTTTCCAAGGGGAAAGCTTATTTACAACGTTGCGGAGGAGCTCTCTCTACGGGTGTCCACAGTTCTGTAACACATCAGCACAGAGGGCGCTTTATATTTACTGGTGCGGCTCGCTCTATCTAACACACACGCGCACGCACGCACACACACACACGCACACACATGCTCTCTCACTCACAAAACCACAATCTAATAACTTTAAACGACTCTATCTGTCTTGGCAGGACAACCGCTATCTCTCGACGGACCCATCAACTGTCACGCGCTACCTAATCCGCTCAGTCTTCATTACATCTGGGACGGACGGACGGACTCTGTTCCTCTTCATGTTGTTTCCTGTCTCGCCATCTCAGCCAATCACTTATCTTCCTCTCAACTGAGTTTCATTGGCACAGATTGTATTTGGTATTTTCTTGTCGCCGAACTAGCACCCATTATACCGTATCTCAGGCCGATTATCGTTATTAGGGCCTACTGTACGAGGTGACTTTGCTAGTGACCTAGATTGTGGGCGTCTTACAGCTCGAGGGGAGCGGAGAGGTGAAGTTAAAGTGTACTCACGCTGAATGCTGCCGGACAAAGTCTGCAAACTGCCGGTCCTTAGCGTACAGTTCAACGATGCGTATCCGGTCTTGGATTTCCTATCAAGGCACAAAAATATGATCAAATCAAATCAAATATCAAATATCTTAAGACAAACCATTTCGACTCGATCAACCGTTCACCATTGTTTCAGTTAGCAGGAGTACAAGACATTTGGTACGCAAAACAACACATCACCACCCGCCCCACCAGCCCTTACAGGCCTACATTAAATGTGCAACTAATTGTGGAAAAATTGAACGTCAATAAAAGATTTTGCTCATGAGGGGAACATTAACATCCAGTGAACGCATTCCTTCCAAGTCATGTCAAAGTACAGCCATGAACCCACACACGCCCACATAGGCCTACACTTGGCCTACGCTCACACACAGATGTGCATGCGCACACACACACGTGTGCACACACACGCACCTCTTTGGTGAGTTCGCTGTTCTCGTAAATGTGTCGGATCTCCTCGCTGCTGAAGTCGGTGGAGGCCTCTGCGCTGGCGCTGCTGTAGACGGGCGCCTCGGGGTAGCGGCGGTAGTAGTGGCTGTAGCCGGTGGTCGCCTCGCTCTCGTACATGGGGTTGTACTTGGTCGCCCGCTCCAGAGACGGGTGGCTCTCGGCGCGCCTGCAAAAGGAACGGTGCAAAACACACACACACAGAGGTCCACACCGGCACTCGTCAGTAAGTATCATAGAGTGTAAAACATATGGGGTAACACTTTAGATTAGGGACCACATATTCACCATTAGCTAGTTGCTAAGATCGTAATTTATGTACAACATCTTCCTTGCTTACTATCAATAAGCAGTAATTAGGAGGTTATTGAGGGAAAACTCTGATATTAAAGTTAAAGGCCTAGTAGTTGTAGAATATGATCATGCAGAATAATGCATTAATAAGTGCTTTATAATGCCTAATAAAGAGCCAATATGCGTGCTTATAAGCAACCAGTTAATGGTTAATATGTGGTCCCTAATCTAAAGTGTTACCAAATATGGACGTAGTGTCCGTGACGTCACCCATTGGTTGACACACACCCGTTTTGAGGGTGTACATTTTGGGTGTAGAATTGAATGGCCGCCTCGCACTAGAGGTCTATGGCCAAAACTCATTAATATTCGACAACTTGAATCGAATAAAAAGTTTTCATTAGCCTAGGTTAGGCTATATTTACATTGATGTAGGATTGTACAGTAGTACAACTGTCTTGTGTCCTCTAAATATGGCCAACAAGGAATCCCATGATGCATTCTGATGCACAAGCGGCGGGTTTTTTCTGCATCCAACCACCGCGGACCACCTAAAGGCCGTCAGAGACTAACTACATGTTAGTCTCTTCTGCCAGGGCTTCATTCACAAACGAGCGGTCAGGGCTGCCACTTAAAAAGGCCCAAGCACAGATCGGCACCAGCACTCAGTCGGATAGTATTTAAAACTGTTCAGTGGCGACGCTAGGCGATGGACGAAAAAAGAAAGGGAGCTACAGTCTGTAGATAAAGACATAGATAAGATGACGAAGGAAGGAAGGATGTGTGTACCGGGGTCAGCGCTCGGCAGCCAAACGCTTTCTGCAGACATCTCTCCAGAATGCCCAGAAGGCTTGGCTTGGAGTTTGGCCGTTTCTTAACCTTGATTAACCCGGGATAATACTCGTTGTTTATGCTCTTGAGTGACTCAGCATATCAGTGAACATATTGTGTTGAGTCTCGGGGCTATATGGATAGAGATCAACGCATGCCCTGATTGGTTAACTTGCTGGCTGTGGTCAATCCAATTTCTCCCTGACGCCAATTATAAACTCATTCCAGATACACGGATTAAGAGAGAGTTTCAATGGCCTAAACATATTGCGTTTGCGTAGATCCACTTGCATTTGAATTTGAGTGCATTTGAGTTTTCGCAAATACATTAGGAGTTAGATGCTATGGAAAGAACGGGTTTGAAGATAAACCTCATGGGAGAGGGGGTTGGGGGGGGGCGGTGGCGGTGGCGGAGCTGTGCTTTAAGTTGGCTGGCTAACCCACGGATACAGTCGCATGATGTGTCTCAGCTAATTCTGCCCTCTCATTCCCAAGTAAATAGGCAGGACCCCATGCGGGTGATCTACAGCCGAGCGGTGGGACAGCCAGCTGTGTTCCAGTGGTGCGGTGCGACGCTGGACACTAATGCTTGCCTCATTGCATTTCTAGTCCATGTCATCATGTGACCTCCTACCCTATCGATTCACCACTAGTAAAGACGAATCTCTCTGAAGACGTCCACTCCGTTTAGGGATATTTTCGTTGGACAATTTGCTATTTTTTTAACCCCTGATATAAAATATGGTACTTCTTGTCATCACTTAAAACTCATATGTCTCTGCATCAGTGAATGATGAGAACACGTTTTGTACATATGTTACTTCCAAATTGCCATGGTCTCTCTTGTGACACTTTCATTGTACAAGAGAGCCTGGAGGAAGACACTAACAGTTTGGGCAGGCCAATCGCAAAGTCAGAGGTGGCGCTTGATGAGCTGTGAGCTGCAGATTGGTCTTGACGCGAGTCGAAGGGCGGAACCAACAGCTCCATGGACCAATGGCTGGTTGCAAACGCTAATCTGAATGCAAGCGGATATGAGGGAGCTAAACCGGTAAAAGCAACGCTCGGTTCAGACTACTTCCTAATAGATCCGGCGTTTATGGAGAGGTCGAACATGGTTAGCGGTTGGCGGTTAGCCTCTCACCGTATGGGGTCCTCGGACTCGTCCTTGTCGTACTGATCCCGCAGAGTCCTCGCCAGGAAGAAGATCACCCCAGAGGCAACCAGTAGGAAGCCCGCGACCGAGGCTATCGCTATGCCAACCACCAGGGGCTCCGACACGTACTCTTCGCAATGCTCACCGCGGTACCACCAGTTCTCCCCGACGCGACACCTATATGTACCAAGTTGAAAGCAAACGGTCACATATACATGTAGATCAGCATTTCCTTGATGCTGCGATTGGTTCGATTCAAAATATGGTGCGAGGCATCATCAAACATACATTGCAGGTTACACGCAAGTTGCAGACAGTAACGGCGATGGCAATACCGTGTGTTTTCCCAGAGATAGCGCTGTCCCCAATTAGGTGCAATTTAAATGTTGGGTGGCGCAATTAAAGGGCAGAATGTTCCTTCGCAAAAAAAAAATCTCATTTTAAATATATTGTACATCAAACATTTTCAAGACTCTTCCAATACATAAATGACGGCATATGGAAACGCTTTTATGAAACATCTTAGATTACTTAAGATACCAATGGTCTGAGAATGTCTTGTCTTGGATTTCTGAAAAAGGGCAGAAATTCAACGTCCTGTCTCCAAAGCGTGTCTCGGGGTCGGCCAGCGTGGAGTAGGCAACAATTCACCAGCATCTGGAGCCGCCAGCTTGTTTATAATGGAGGGTGTGAAACAGAGGGCCGACGTTCATCTTGGCCCTCGGTATTGTTTTTATGTCTGTTCATAATCATTTCAGCTTGAATCCGAGCCACACACAACAGCCCGAGGGGAGCTGGAAGGAACGCACATCTACACATCTACACATCCTAATGTGAATGAAAACAAAGGCCCAATCACACACGCGCGATCCCCACACAAACAGTGGCCTGTGATTGTAAGTGTGTTTGCAGCCCTCAAAAACAATTCTTGAGTGAGGCCTTATTCCTCCGACTTCAAACCAAACACGCTCCGCTAATTTCCAGACTACAAATAAAAAGGACAAAGATCAGATGAATAGATAATAACAGAAAAAGACCCGGGATATCATTTGCTGTGTATTTTCACTTCAGCCGCCTTGATGTTTCGGCATAACAAAAACCTGGCATGGTGACATGGCGGATAAGAATGTCGACAATGTGTTAACCATGTTGAATGGTGAGGTCATACAGCAATAATAAAAAATATAATGCAAGTGTTGTACTGGACTTTTTACTCAAATAATCAAATAATATTCACACACAATAAAAAAAGAAAGAAATCAGCTTTGGCCGCTTTGGCCATTAAATGAGAGCGCAAGATGGATGGAGTTGTCATACAACTCGACATAACTGTGAGATTGCTAAGATAAACACAGGAAGACGGTTGTCTAACCCACTGCAACACACTACACTACACACACACACACACACACCTGCAAGCAAGCACGCATACACACACACACACACACACACACACACACCTGCAGATCGCCCCCTTGCCAGGGATGATGTCACATTTGCCATCGTTGAGGCAGAAGTTGGTCCTCAGCTCGCAGATGCTCTGGCAGGGCAGTCCGTCCACGCTGAAGTAGCCGGGGGCGCACACACACTCCGCCTCGCCCGTCCACCGGTTCACCTTACACTCTGCATACTCGTTACACGCCTGGAACTTACAGGGGTCGGCCTGGTCGCCTGGTGGGGGGGAAGCAGGGGCATCCCTTTCTTAATTCTCTGGGATTGGGAGAGCATAGGCGAGGACACGGTACGGGTATGGAAGCGCATCGACATGTCGTGATATCGATTGTCCTCAGCTTCACTCGTAAGTCGTGTTTGGATAAAAGTGTCTGCTCGTCTCCCGTGACTCAATGGGAATGTGCAATGTTATCGTGTAAATCAGCAATGTTTAGGGCTGTTCATTCATGACTTTCAACCAGAGTATGATTCATTCACACAGTGAATGGCCTACTGCCATCCAAATCTGATTTGCTACCACATCATTCAGCGGGGTTAAAATATATTGTGAGGGGATGCCAGAACTGGAAACGCAACACAATCGTAGCCTGTATTCAATCCAACCTTACAACAGCGTAAATGAGATGTTATTTTGGCATCCTAAATGTCAATAGCTTCAACACACTTCAATTCAAACTAATCAAAACAGTGACCTCATGTTCACATAACACTTTAACGTAGGGTATTTGGACGTTTGGAAAATGCAGAACTACCGCAGTGTTGCCAATACTCATTATTGTACACGCTTGAGGACACACACCCGATTCGACGTCCAGCGAGTACTTGTCGATGGCCAGGTTCATGGTCTGGTAGGCCGTGTTGCAGAAGTCTTCCAGGATCAAATATACCGCGGTGGTGACACTGCGAGGCACCGGCTTGCCAAACTTCATCCTGCTGTTCACCACGATGCTCCCATTGCGGAAATTCAAGATCTCCAAGTTCTGGAAGTTACTCAGGTTGGACTGCAGGTAGGGGACCAGCTGTGGAAGGAGATTGAATGATATGAAATAGGTCAAATAAATTACTTCTTTAAAGTGTAAATGTTTCTGCTCGAATTCGAACACTGAGATTTTAAAAAAAATGCGTTTTGGGCTACCAGTTCTAGGAAGGAGGGGGGGATGTGTTATCCTCATGGTTACGACCCGCGCCAACATTGTGATACTTTTTTTTAAACGAGTACATGTTGTATAAGATATATTATATACTATATAGTATATAATTTTACTAAGTGTCCAAGTGTCCTAAGTGTCCGAGAAGCTTAGCCCTCTCTTGGACGCGGACATCGACGTCAAGTGCTTCCCATATGGATCTCCACGCATCCAGATGTGTAATTTACCAGCTCCAGGAAGCGTTGCTCCAAGGCCTTGTACTCTGCAGAGCTCTTGTTGAAGAGGTCTTCTGAGAAGATCATGTTGGTCACCCTCAGACTGAAGAACACCATCAATGCCCGCCTGGGGGTCACAGGCATGGCGATGCTCGCCTGGTCGGTGCCCAGTGACGCGCCTGACGGTAACCCACTGCTGTCCTCCTCTGTGTGATTGGTCACCCCGTAACCATATTGAATCACGTCATAGCCCGGGTCTCCATCTTTAACGTCGACTAGATCCACCTCGGTGGGCTGCGCCTGGGGCCACAATAAAGGTGCTTAGTGGTACAAAGCTAAAATAAACAAGTTTAGAAGTGTTGTATGTGTGACACCAACAATCACACACAGCATGTTCCTTCATCAACAATGCAATGTTACCTCCATGATGATGGACACTCCCATGTCAGACAGCTCGTCTATGGACGCCGGTAAGACGTCAGCGATGCGAGTGAAAGGCGACTCCCTCTCTGGAGACAGGGCAGACGGTGGGACGGGATGGGTTACTGGCGGCTCTGGCACGTTCCGGTCGACCAATAAGATCTCTTCCACTGTGAGGTCACCTGATACGAAGATACCCTGACCATCCGACGCCTCTTCTTCCACCGCCGGGGCTTCGGGTATGACCTCGTCCTGCACTTCTGCATTCTCCTGCTCTGTTACACCTCCCATTTCATTCCCTGTCACCACAGGCCCCGCACCCGCCTCTTTTGCCTCCCCATATGCAGGTTCCTCCGGAGGGGCTGGCATTACGTTGATGGCGGGGAGATCCTCCGGTAGTTCTGGAGGATCCTCTTCAACAGCAGGTGGAGCCTCAGAGACCTCTGGGGTTTCCACTGTGATCTCTGGAGACGGTACATGGTTTTCCGGGAGCAGCACTGTGCCTGCTGACTGTGTAGGCACCAACACTGAGACGGAGAGGTCTTCCTCTTCGATGGTCTCTGCCACAACGGTGGAGATTTCAATCTCCTTGACCTCTGTCAGGCTTTCTTGTTCTACAGCAACATTTTCAGAGATTGCATTCTTCTCTTGGCTGCCGATAAGACCATCTCTGTCATCAGTCGTCTCAGAGGAGTCCTCCTCCGCTGCTGTAGTTGTAAATGTTTCTGATGTAGATGGAGGATCCTCAGGGTCCGAGCCAGAGGCTTCATTTTCCACCGGCGGTTCGGGAAGAGTGATCACCTCTGGTCGCTCCGGGGAGAGCTCTTCAGCAGGGCGCTCCTCTGGCGCTGGCCTCTCCGGGGCGTGAGTCAGCGAATAGTCTCCTGGTATCAGGCCTTCCTCCTCTATACCTGGAGGACATCAAGAGAAGCAAAGTCAAACCATTGTTTTACTAACGTGCCTGCAGGTGAGCAGGGCACTAATTTGGCACCTGCCACCAGCCAAATGCTGGTAAAATATGCAAGTGGCTGGTAGACTTGCTTCACTCACCAGCCCACAAAACAATTGGAATCTATTTGACTGGTCGAATTTGAACCATTTGGCCAGTGGACAAAAAAGTTGATTTTGCACCCTGCATGTGAGCGTCATTTTACAGAGAGAGAGAGAGAGAGAGAGAGAGAGAGAGAGAAGTGCCAACGAGAGAAAAAGCGGAACATACTATCATCGCCGGGTGCGATGGCGGTGCCAACATCGGGAGACTCTGTTCGACTCTCCTCCAGGATAATGACTTCCGTCTCTTCGACTTCCTCCACGTTGTCTGCAGAGTCCTCCAACGGGACGGGGACATCTGCTGTCTCCGCGTCGACCTGTATCATTCACAAACAAAATGTCGAGTTGTCTGGGGATCCCCGGATCAATCGGCCTATTCATGCCCATTTCCACCGCCCACCCAAAGGCGTAGGCATAATGGAAGCTGCTGAACTGTAAACGTTCAACCCTCCACCGGGCATCGCAGCGTAGCCTAAAGTCACTCTGTGGCACAGTAGCGGGGCCGCTCCGACCCGGTCATCAATTACTGACAAGCAGTTGGCCAAACGTTCCCAGTTCCTGTAATGACTCCAATTAATCACACACAGAGCAGGGTAGTAAAGTGACCCAACAGGCCCGGCCGAGTCGACTGGAGCTCTGATTAGCATCAAAGGGCACACTCAGCCCTCACAGAAAGAACAAATAAAGATGGGGAAAGATCTGGTCGGATTGAAAGCTCTGGTGTGTGCAAAGAAAAACGTGCGCGCACACACACACACACATGTACACACATGGTCTCGCCTCCTTACGGGGGCCTGGAAAGTGGCACGGAGTCCAGCTCTCAACCCACCTCCCCGTCATCCCATTTAACGTGTAAAACAAGTATTATTATAAGTATTATAACGTAAAACAAAGTCCTCTGTTGGACTAAAGTAGACTTTGCCACACCGCTAGGTTTCAATGACAAACCGGGACATAAATCATAACTCGTATTATGTTTGAGGGATAAACAATTGCACAGTAAAGGCAATGTTTTCCTAAAACTATAACATGTGTGTAGGTAGTTTACGTGTAACATGACCTGATATCGCTCGTAACCTTTGCTTTTACAGTACAATAATCGCCCAAAACCTCACGGAGGGAGGCAACACACCCTCGGGCATTAGAGCTGTGTTGACGTACGTTTATATTTTACTCTACTCCTGATATACACGGCATAGTGTTTACTAGCCACTCCCCTATACAGCTGGCAGCCTTCGCGCCAGGACAGCAGTGTATTTATATATTTGTATAGATTCCCTATGGATTTATCTGCCTTATCAGATGTTAGGCTGCCACAGATGAAGTCAAGTCAATTGTATTTGTAATAGCACTTAATAGCCCCACAGTCTCAAAGGGCGTCACGGGCCATCCATTGAAAGGGTGCCCTTGTACAAGTGCTCGGGTATATGGATAGACGACAAGCTTTTATTTAATGTGCATATTGCTGATCGAGTTGAGAAGCTCAAAGTGAAGATTGGCTTTTATTTTAGAAATAAATCGTGCTTCACTTTTAATGCCAAGAAAAAAAACTTGTGGAAGCTACTTTTCTGTCTGTGATTGATTACGGTGATATGTGTGTATATGCATGCAGCTTCCTCCATTTTACGGAGCCTTGATTCAGTTTACCATGCATCTCTACGTCTCATTACAAATGGAAAATCCCTTACACACCATTGCAGTCATGATTTGGTGGGCTGTACATCATTGACCACTGGCAGACAACAACATTGGTATATTTAAGCGATACTGGGTAAACTTCCAGCTTACCTCTGTACCCTTCTCTGTCTCAGCTCTGGTAGTGAACAGCGACGCTGCTCCAAGTGGCTGCTTTTTAATGTACCTCGGGGTTTTGACAGGTCTGGGGAAAACTGCATTTTCCTACTATGCACCTTGGGCATGGGATCATTTGCAAAAAGATCTAAAATTACAAATATTTATATCCATTGATGAATTTAAACGCATCATAAAGCATGTAGTGACGGAGGCATGGGGTTGTTTTTCTTGGGAGGCCACTGTGTTTGAATAGCTGTACTTCTGTTATACAGTGAATTGTTATATATCATGTTGTATATGTTGCATTTTACATATGTTGTGATTTTGTACGGCTGCTACCTTGGCCAGGTCTCTGGACATATTTTTGATCTCAATGGACTTCCTAGTAAAATAAAGGTAAAATAAAATAAACCCTAACCCTAGCCCCCTCCAAAGAGCAAGGAAAAACTCGCAGACACGCAGAAAGAGGGATCCCTCCTTTGGATTGGTGCGTTAATAGTGTACATTGCTGTCATGGTGATAATCTTTGACTTACAGACTTAGGGGTCTCAGGGGTCTCTGGAGGGGGTGAGGTCTCTGGTGGGTGTGGGGTCTCTGGTGGGTCTGTGATCTCTGGAGGGTGTGGGGTCTCTGGTGGGTCTGTGGTCTCTGGAGGGTGTGGGGTCTCTGGTGGGTCTGTGATCTCTGGAGGGTGTGGGGTCTCTGGGGGGTCTCTGGTCTCTGGAGGGTGTGGGGTCTCTGGTGATTCTGGAGATCCAGGCTCTGCAGAAACAACAATTGAAATCAAACCGTTAGCAGAATATGACACATGAGCACAGAGAGCAGCGTTGTAAACACTTCCCTGTGTGCATCGCTGGCTCCTCCAGCGTGGTCCTATTACACCCGCCTTATTGGTCAACCGCCAGGCCGCCCCACCTCTGTCTGTCGACAGTGCTGACAGCCGTCATGCTGACTGCACATTTACCTCAGACGAACTCAGCCAATCAGCTCTCAGAGCTGGCCCCGATATCTGCCATCGTCGCCGGCCAAAGCTATTACTGCATTACCATCAAAGCTGAGGGCTGGGGGCCAAGACATGCCTGCGAGTCCCCAAGCGGAGGCGTGCCAGCCAGCCATATGAGCTTGTTTCGGCCTCCCGTCATTCAGACCCACAACTAATGTAGGCTTCAGATGGCATTTGTCTCCCCAGTGACTTGCTAATCTGCTCGACTAATGGTCCTATTTACTAGAACTCACAGACAGTGGTGTACAAGTCCTACAGAGGGAGGGGAGGAGATGGTAGAGTCATTATGACCGTCGCCTCCTCCACTGGAAAGGGTCCTTGGCTAGACGTGTGAGCAAGCTAACCTACTCACTGTCTGGCTAATTGGAGCTAATGTAGCGATCAGTGTGTGTGTGTGTATGTGTGTGTGTGTGTGCGCGCGAGTGTGTGTTTGTGTGTGTGTGCGAGTGTGCAAGTGAGTGTGTGTGTGTGTGTGTGTGTGTGTGTGTGTGTGTGTGTGTGTGTGTGTGTGTGTGTGTGTGTGTGTGTGT
>JAOPJH010000076.1:11225539-11236476 GCA_027122575.1 Merluccius polylepis
GGGTTCCATTTAACTTTTAAATCCCGTTCCAACCCCCCCCCCCCCCCCCCCCAGGTGGACCTGGACTCGCGTCACATGGGCTGGGTGACCAGCGAGCTGCCCGGGGGCGACCACCATGTGATCAAGGTGGAGCTGAAGGGCCCGGAGAACACGCTGCGGGTGCGGCAGGTCAAGGTGATGGGCTGGAAGGACGGCGAGAGCATCAAGATCGCAGGCCAGATCTCCGCCAGCGTGGCCCAGCAGAAGAACTGCGAGGCGGAGACTCTGCGTGTCTTCAGACTCATCACCTCCCAGGTCTTACTTTTAATATTGATGATAATAGTTTGTGTATCTATCGTACTGTCTGTCGTTTCTAATCTCAGTGGCCACAGTGAGTGAGTGAACTCTATTCGTGCATAGCTTTTAATGGAACTCTTAAAGGGCCCCAATTTTACCACCAGGTGTGAGTGTGATTACAAGCCATTACAAGCCATTTCAAAATCTACCCTCTAGTGATATCACATGTGGGAATGTAGATGTATGATGGCTAGATCAGTCTACCAGCCTACCCAGTGGACTGTACCAACTGGTCGCCTGATCCATCTATCATACATCTGGGTGGACACTCCCACCTGTGACATCACCAGATGGCAGATTTCAAAATAGCTTGTAATGGCTATCACACTCACCTGGTGTGACACCTCGACGAACGAGAGGATCGTACCTGCAACCCTATTTGTTGCTCCTACCTCCTGAGCCACTGCATATCTGACTTACTTACCATAATGCCCACACACTAAACATAATTGTAACAATTATTTTGTTTGTAATAATTTTTAATGAATTCTGAAACACGCTGAATAACGCTTTGTTGTATATGCAGGTGTTTGGGAAACTCATCTGTGGAGATGCTGAACCCACTCCAGAACAGGAGGAGAAGAACCTGCTCTCGTCGCCTGAAGGAGAAGACAAGGTGTGCACTCCCTCATGTATTACATTAACTAATTGCACACACAAATGTAATACACAAGTGGTATATATATTGTTAGTATTAAATATGTGTGTGCAATTATCCTGTGCAATTATCCATCAAGGTTATAACTGTAAGGTATATATAGTGTATATTGTTTTTTATTTTTTTTATTTTCAATTTTTTCACTAAATCACTGCTGTAAAAAGGGAATTTCCCCGGTGTGGGATTAATTAAGTTTATCTTATCTTACTTTAGATGACATTACTTTGTTATATTGCATTACATTATGTTACATTACAGCTTGTGTCTTTTATCATCAGGCGCCGTCTGACGCGGACCTGAAGGAGCACATGGTGGGCATCATCTTCAGCAGGAGCAAGCTGACCAACCTGCAGAAACAGGTGAGGTTACCAAGACACCAGAGGCAGGTGAGGTTACCCGCAGGGACGTGAGGTTACCAAGACACCAGGGACATCTACCCTTCAATCCTCTCAATCGCATCAACTATTATATGTTGATGCGATTACAATATATAATGCCATTATAATAAGAAGGATAAGCGGGTTAGTCTAGTGGGTTAGGGTGTTCAACTTCGGGCCGAAAGATTCTGGGTTCGAACCCCCGATGTCTTACCTGTATGTTACTTTGGATAAAACATTAAGACATTAACAACAATGTTAAGGTGCTAATAATTGTTGAACCTTGGTCTGAAACGTACTGGCCCTTAGACAGTCTTTTCTGGCCCACACTCAAAGTTGTAATTAGCAAAGTTGGAATATAAAACCAAATATTTTGTTACCTGACATGTTTCGTTTATCGATGATTTAAACAAGTACAGTACTGGCCAACTAGGGACAGTGACAGTTGAAAGTTCTACTCTCCCAATATGACTTATTACTGGCCATCAGGATTCAGGCACCCCTTATTGTTCACATGTATTTTATTTATTTGTATATTTAATAGGGACAGAGCATGTTAATAAACATTAGTAAATATACAAGATGTAAACATGTAAAAATTTGATCATTCACAAGCCATTTGCCCGATGGACAAAAATGTAAGTTTTGTACCCTGATTTGCACAACAACCAAAGGGACCTCTTGACTTTCGGACTCATGCCCCTGCACACGTCTCTCGTCGCTCCCGCAGGTGTGTGCGCACATCGTGCAGGCAATCCGCATGGAGGCCACGCGGGTGCGGGAGGAGTGGGAGCACGCCATCTCCAGCAAAGAGAACGCCAACTCGCAGCCCAGCGACGACGACGCCTCCTCGGATGCCTACTGCTTCGAGCTCCTCTCCATGGTGCTGGCGCTGAGCGGCTCCAACGTGGGCCGCCAGTACCTCGCCCAGCAGCTCACCCTCATGCAGGACCTGTTCTCCCTACTCCACACCGCCTCGCCGCGCGTGCAGAGACAGGTGAGAGGGACAATTTTACACACACACACACACACACACAATATTGAAACCATATACAGGTTGCACCAAGGGCTGGGCAATACTTCAATATTATCGTTAAGCGTCTTTGAATGTTAGTGTATCATCGTGAAATGGTGCCGACTTATCGCAATACCCAGTTTTATAGTTAGAAGGTGTGCCCTTAAAATGATCAAAAATTAGATTTGAAAAGTTTGAGAGAAAGGAGAACTATAAAGTTAGATGTACCCTTCCATATACATCTATGTAATGACCCTCAGACTGTTAAAAATGGGTTAGGGTTAGGTTTTTTGTTCATTGTTTAGTCATTAATCATGAAAAGATGAAAAGAAAGTTGTCATTATGGGGAGACATTGTTGTTTGAAACTGCCACAGCGTTTCTCCTGCGAGACGTGGCAAAACGTTTTCATTTGCCTCGGTTAGGGTATATTTATGTTGATTTAGGATTTTACAGTTTACTGCAACTCTCTTGAGTCCTCTCAATATGGCAGAGTATCGCCAAAAACAAAAATCCCTTCATGCATTCAGAGCCCTATTCCTCACCCTCGCTCTGTTCCTCCCCCTCCCTCGCGCCGTCATCTCGCGGTCGCTAGGTGACGTCACTGCTGCGGCGGGTGCTGCCTGAGGTGACGCCCGTGCGCCTCGCCAGCATCATCGGCGTCAAGGCCCTGCCGCCAGCCGACATCAGCGACATCATCCACTCCACGGAGAAGGGCGACTGGAACAAGCTGGGCGTGCTGGACATGTTCCTGGGCTGCATCGCCAAGGCGCTCACCGTGCAGCTGAAGGCCAAGGGGACCAGCATCGCCGGTACGGCCGGCACAGCTGCCGGCAAGGGCGTCACCACGGTGACGCTGCCCATGATCTTCAACTCCAGGTACGCGTTGGTGCTCTGGGTGCTGTATTTTATTATATTATATTAAACCTGCACTATGTACATTTTCCCATAAGCAACCTCTAGCTACAGTTATAGCTATATCATTTTGCAAAAGTGTACCGGAGTAAAGTGATTTATAGAGAAAAGTGTTGTGGATGGATTGACTCGTGGATGGGCGCGTTGTATTCTTGAGAAACGTTTTTTAGTTCAAATATTTTAAACAAGTAAATAGCCACAGTAGAAAAGCTACGTATTGCATCTTTAAAATCACATAATGTGCGTTTCCCATGGTGTTCAGCTACATCCGCCGGGGAGAGAGCCACTGGTGGATGAAGGGCTCCACGCCGCCTCAGATCGCTGAGATCATCATCAAGCTGGTCAAGGACATGGCCGCCGTGAGTCCCCACCTCGCCCACCTCACCAGTTTCTCATGACATCATTGCAGTAGCTCGAAGTGTTGTCAAGTTATTCTTCCAAGCTTTTTTTTACGATATACACTATACACACACACACACACACACACACACACACACACACACACAGGGGTGGCAGCGGCTCAGGAGGTAGAGCGGGTTGTCTGGCAACCGGAAGGTCGCTGGTTCGATCCCCGGCTCCTCCTAGCTCATTGTCTAAGCGTCCCTGAGCAAGACCCCTAGTCCTAAACTGCTCCCGACACATTGCATGGCTGACACCGCCGTCGGTGTATGAATGGGTGAATGTGAGGCAATAATTGTGAAGCACTTTGAGTGGCCACAGTTCTGAAAACCACGATATAAAATGCAGTCCATTTACACACCAAGATATACTGTACTTTTTTTTAAATATATGAATTCCTATGTCATCCATACAAATGATATACAAAATATGATATCGTTATGAAATATGATGAAATGTTAATGATACATGACAAATCACATGACTACTAAGATGGATTGTTGTTGCCATTGCTTTTGCTCCAGGGTCACCTCTCGGAGGCATGGTCGAGGGTCACCAAGAACGCCATCGCCGAGACCATCATCGCCTTGACCAAGATGGAGGAGGAGCACCGCTCCCCCGTCCGCTGCGTCGCCACCACCAGGGTACGCATCCACCATCGACAGAAAATTTATAAAATCACATTTTTTATAATCGATTAACCATTTAGGTCATTTATCAAGTAATCCCAAACATTTGTTGCTTGATGCTTCAGAAATGGTTTGATTCATGGATCATTATGAAATGAATACTTTAGTTTTTCTTAGTTTTCTTAGTTTTTCTTTAGTTTTTCTCGGTTGGATAAAGCAAGCAGATTTAAGACATCACTATGGTGTCCGGATTCTGATCACTTCTGACGGCATTTGCTATTATTTATGACATTTTCTGGACTAAATGATTCATCAATTAATCGAAAAGAATTATCGTTGGATAAATCGACTATAAATATAATCGTTGCAGCCCTAACTCACACACTGTGTGTGTGTGTGTGTGTGTGTGTGTTTTAACATGCTACTACCCTCCTCAGCTGTGGCTGGCGCTGGCCTCCCTGTGCGTCCTGGACCAGGACCACGTGGACAGACTGTCGTCAGGGCGATGGATGGGCAAAGACGGACAGCAGAAACAAATGGTGAGACAAAAACAGACGAGGGCTACATCCGAACCTGCTTACTACAGTGTCCTGTTTTTTTTAGTACTATTAGTATGTAAGCCTGATGGCATGATGTTATACGCCAAGCAGATGTTACGTGCTGCCATGACAGTGGATCTGTGTCTGTGTTGATTGCTGGTTTATTATATATATATATATGTATATATATATATATATTTTTTTTTTTTTTTTTTTTTTTTTTTTTTTTTTTTTTTTTTTTTTTTTGCGTACTACGTGGAAATATGATTTTGGACATACTACATACCTGTTGTTTATTTTGTGGGCAAAACATGAAAATGGTTCCCCCTTTTTGTTCCCCCACATCGCAGCCCATGTGCGACAACCATGATGATGGCGAGACGGCAGCCATCATCCTGTGCAACGTTTGTGGGAACCTGTGCACCGACTGCGACCGCTTCCTCCATCTGCACCGCCGCACACGTGCTCACCAGAGACAGGTGAGCGATGCGGCACGCACACACCTACTCACTCACACACCTACTCACTCACTCATTCACTCACTCACTCATTCACTCACTCACTTATCTCGACGGTAACGTGATCATCGCTTTGAATCTCTATTTCACAATGATGAAACGCAAGACACATTTTCGTGTGAATGGACAACATAGTTGTATTCATCTTATCTTATCTTAATGGCCCTCAATACCGGCTATGCTCCTCACCCCCCCTCGCTGACTCCTCCGCTAGTGTTACCTGCGTCTCAGTGCATGCTGCCGATTTGACTACGAATGACAAACATGTTTGGTATCGCAAGTCCCCACTTTTCGATTTGAACGCCATGAGCTTAACTTCTCTTGGCCGGTGTGCAGGTGTTTAAAGAGGAGGAGGAGGCGATCAAGGTGGACCTCCATGAGGGCTGTGGGAGGACCAAGCTCTTCTGGCTGATGGCTCTGGCGGACTCCAAGACCATGAAGGCCATGGTGGAGTTTAGAGAGCACACAGGTGAGCAAACTCTGTGTGTCTCTGTCTCTGTCTCTCTCTCTCTCTCACTCTCACTCTCACACTCTCACTGTCAGTTTTCTGACAAGCTTTCATCATTGTGTGGGTGTGCTTGTCTTCTTGTGTGTGTGTGTGTGTGTGTGTGCGTGTGTGCGTGTGTGCGTGTGTGCGTGTGCGTGTGTGTGTGTGTGTGTGTGTGTGTGTGTAGGTAAACCAGCGTCCAGCAGCTCAGACGCCTGCAGGTTCTGCGGTACGAGGAGCGGGACGGAGCTGTCTGCTGTGGGCAGCGTCTGTTCTGACCCAGACTGCCAGGTACCCAGTGTGCTCACTTCACACATTTATCATAGAGGACACACATAGGTTATATAAAAAATACACTGATGTGGAAAGAACTTGGTTATTTGCCCCTAATGCATTAGTAGGTGATGATATGATAATAGGTGTATACATGGTGACATTGGGTTTAGGTAAGTTTTACTCATGTAAATGTCGCCTACTTGCCGCTGTTTTTCTCGTCAAATGTTCAGTCCTCTAGGAAAAATATAAATAATATTAAAACATTTTTGGGGTATTATATGTTTATTTCATGATGAAAGTGAAGCAGCGAATCCGTTCCACAAGAAGTTAACTTTGCATGGTCTAATTGCATGTTTCATCCATATCGTACACCATTTTGTTCTTCCTGTAGTCTTCAACCATACTCTTCATTCCTCTCCCTCTCTTGTAGGAGTACGCCAAGCTGGCGTGCAGTAAGACGCACGGGTGCGGACACCCCTGCGGTGGCGTGAAGAACGAGGACAAGTGTCTGCCGTGTCTGCACGGCTGTGACAAGAGCACGGGCTGCCTCAAGCAGGACGCCGATGACATGTGTATGATCTGCTTCACCGAGGCGCTGTCGGCAGCCCCCGCCGTGCAGGTGGGCAGCTCCCTACCTCCCATACACTGGATATTAGGGACGGAAATTGGCAGGGAACTCATCATACGATGTATATATATATATATGAACGATTTTTGAGTGCCAATACAATATTGCAAGTATTGCAATTCTGTAAAAATGTGCGAAGCAATATTCCGATTTTTGTGAGATTTTATCTTTTGTGTGGTATTTTGAATGCCATCTTTTGTAAGGCATTCAAATGTATTTAAAACTCAGCAAATGTTCCTTTTTAAATAACTTTATGATTAAAAAGAAGAAAAGTAGAAACTTTCATTCACTTTCACAAAGATTACATTGACGTTTCTGTCAAAAACAAATGGCTACTAAAACAAAAAACAAAAAAACCTAAATAATTAAAAATCCCGACTCGATAAGAAGTTTTTGGGTACACATGGGACAGATTTAACGATTTATTTTATTGATTCAGGCTCTATTGCGTTTGTTCCACTAAATCATGTTGGAAGGATATTGTGGGCATGACCACCCTTCATGAAAGTCAATAGCATCCAATGGATCACACTTTGGACCTTTTGTCCCCCTTTTAGTAAGCAACCTCCACAGGAATACGTCCCTGGCCTCTTATTTCTCCCTGTGTTTCCTTCAGAGTGGTTAATTTGTTCACTGGTTTCCCTCCTCAGTTGGACTGCAGTCATGTGTTCCACCTGCAGTGCACCAGGCGTGTTCTGGAGAACCGCTGGCTGGGGCCCCGAATCACGTTTGGGTTCATGTCGTGCCCCATCTGCAAGGTACTGAAAATAAACCTATGACCTGTGGAATATTTTTAGATGTGATTTTAATGTTCCCCCAGAGAGGAAATGAATTGCCACCAGTTTACATCCCATAGAACATGAATGACATGAAGAACACAGAGAACATGAGAGGGCAGGTAGTGAGGGCTGTGATGGCAGAGGGCACAAAGCTCTTCCCAAACTGGGCTTTTTTATTTTTTACCGAAGATTATTGCTTGTTAACTGTATCCGCTGTAGTGTGTATAAGTTGATTGATTCTTTTAAAATCTAATTTGGTAGTGTTACTTTTGCGTTATCCTCATTTTGATCACCACTAAAATGCATGTTATCATGTAATTAATGTTCTTTTGTTTTGTTTTCGTCCAGAACAAAATTAACCATTCGGTGATCAAGGACCTGTTGGACCCCATCAAGGAGCTGTATGAGGACGTGAGGAGGAAGGCCCTGATGAGGCTGGAGTATGAGGGCCTTCACAAGAGTGAAGCCATTACCACGCCAGGGGCCCGCTTCCACAGCGACCCCGCCGGCTTCGCCATGAACCGATACGCCTACTACGTCTGCTACAAGTGCAAAAAGGTCCATCGAGAAATTAGTTAAAGGGCTCCTGTGTTACCACCAGGTGTAATGTTGATTAGCCATTAGCTGTACCAACTGTTAGGCTGATAAAATCTCCATCACACATCTGGGTGGACACTCCCACGTGTGATGTCCTGATAGGGTAGATTTTGAAATGGCTCGAAATAGGGCTGGGCAAAAATTCTATATTTTTTAGCGGCTTATTGTTATACCTGGTTTTATAGTATAAATTAATTACAATGAGAATATCCGCAATACCCTCAGTTAAACTGTTAAAGAAAGGTATTTTTAATTCAGAAGCATATTGTGATATAATTTGTCATGTAAAATTCCCCATAATTATCGTGATAATACATTTTTAAAGTTCTCAATGACCAATCACACCCGGTGGTAAACTGCCACAACGTGGTTTGCGCCGTGATGTTTTTTAAAACCTACTTGTCTTACCACAGGCGTACTTCGGGGGAGAGGCACGATGCGACGCGGAGGCAGGCCAGGGGGACGACTATGACCCCAGCGAGCTGATCTGCGGAGCGTGCTCTGATGTCTCCAGAGCTCAGGTGGGCAGGGAGAGGGTTTGATGGTGCCTGGGTGCACCCCAGGGTGCTCGATTAACCCAGGGTTACCCGATTAGCTCCCTGGTTGTTTCGTATTTCTAACTAGGGCTGCAAGTAACGATTATTTCCAATTAATCTAACAATTTTTTTTCTCTCGATTAATCGATGAACCAGAGTCCAAAGTGATGTCTTATATTTGCTTGCTTTATCTGACAAGCAGCCAAGAAAAACTAAAAAACTAAAAACTATTCATTTTATAATGATCCATGAACTAAACATTTGAATTTCTGAAGCATCAAGCAGCAAATGTTCGGTTTTTGCACTTGATAACTTGCACTTGATAAACGACCTAAACAATTAATCGATTATACAAATTTGACTCGATTCATTTTCTGTTGATTGATTAATCGACTCATCGTTGCAGCCGATTTCTAACTCTGACCTCCATCCCTTCCTTCTTTTAATGAATGTGTTGTACGTATTTCACTAGATGTGTTCCAAGCATGGCACAGACTTCCTGGAGTATAAGTGCCGGTATTGCTGCTCGGTGGCGGTCTTCTTCTGCTTCGGCACGACCCACTTCTGTAACGCCTGCCACGACGACTTCCAGAGGATGACCAGCGTCCCCAAGGAGGAGCTACCCCACTGTCCTGCAGGTACTACAGCCTACACATAGACTGCTGTACCGCTATCCTTTTCATGTGCACATACTACTGCTATGGCTCCAACACAATTTTGGCATTTGCCTCATAGCAATGGCCTCATAAGAATACTACTGTTTTATGGTTAATGGTAAAATACCAAAGGTAATGACAGCACATTTGCACTTGGCTAACGATAATCTGATTAAGAACGCTACTGTTGCATGGTAAACAGTAAAATACCGATGGTAACGACAACAAATTTGCACTTGGCTAACGAAAACCTGACAAAGAATTCTACTATTGAATGCTTAATGGTAAAACACTAAGAGTTGGTGGGATGTGGCCCCTTGCCATTGAAGGTCCCAAGGGGAAGCAGCTGGAGGGGACTGAATGCCCTCTGCATGTCGTGCACCCGCCCACGGGAGAGGAGTTCGCCCTGGGCTGCGGCGTGTGTCGAAACGCCCATACCTTCTAGGGAGCCGGAGAGAGACCCGTACTGAAAAAGGCTTGTTGATCTACTGTGATTTCTGGCTGTCGCGGCTGCTGTTGGATGCTCAGCCCTGGACGTTGGCCCCTCCGGCTGTGTGCAAACCCCACTGGAGGCCCCCCCCCTGCTGGTCCAGCTTTCTGTTGTAGTCCAGAGGCCTCCGTTGACTACAAACATGGGTGCCAGGGTTCTGCTACAAAAACATACTCAAGGGTCAAAGCTCTCGAGCGTCTCGGTTAATGAAATGAAAAAAATGAAAAAAGTTATGTTTAAAAAAAAAAAAGTATATTAATTAAAAGAAAACTTGTGACGTGTTTTGCATGCGGCCGTTGTTAATCCCCTCGGCTTCCATAGGCGTCGCACACCACCTGATCACTGAAGTGTAACAATATATTGAAGATTAAACATGGAATATAAAATGAATTTGCTTAAGGTAACCGTGGAGGAACGTGGGTAGAAAAAAAAAACATGGGCCGTATTTCCAGCTTCCTAAATATGAATTAAAAGATTTTGTTGTATGTAAACTGACTTTTTTCGTAATCCTGTACAGTATTCTCCCCTGTCAAGTGCATCATGGGTTGACGGACAAAAAAAGACGTGTGGGTGAATAAGACTGTTAAGAATGTCAAGTTTGGGAGGAAAATAGTGTACGATTTATCTAATCTTGTATATAATGATAGTATCCAAAATAGCTGTACTCCGAAGTTGCTACTCTTCACTTCAGTTTTGTTTGATATTCTGGGTTATGTTTTGAGCCAGAACTTTTAATGAAGTGCAATACTGGGTGTGCCTCCTATCTTGCAGCTGTTATACCTATGGAATGTATGTCAATAAAAGCCACTGTACATTTTTATACAGTAGACACAGTTGTGTTTCATCCCCTTTAAACTGTCACTTATGTTTTCTGGAAATTGCGAAAAAGAAAAGACAAAGTTATAGATGTGGGACGTGAAAGCCATTGTCATCTATAGCACAGTAGTATCAAACTCCCCCAGATTAAGATAAATAATCACAGGAAAAGTAGATTTTCAAGGAGTGAACACTGCACAGTTTGAAGCCAGTAACTTGCACCAAATATTAAAATGAATCTGTAATGTTATTCCCTAGAAGGAGGTATGGCGTGGGTCAGAGGAAGAG
>JAOPJH010000076.1:11335006-11345264 GCA_027122575.1 Merluccius polylepis
CTGTCAATACTGTTTATACTATGTATGTATATTTATATATTCCACTTACATTTGTACTCCTTCAGGGTGAGGGAGTATTCAGTGGTGTTTTCTTGGGGAAGTGATTGCATTAGCTGTATGCTGTAGGCCTATTGGTTTTTAATGTTAATTCCATAGCATATCTTAATAAAGTTAGGAAAATACTGGCTTCTTGTTACATATGTGTGTGTGTGTGTGTGGGCTAGAGGAGGGGGTATACTGTATGTGATGTGTCAGGGGGTTTACATGTGATGTGTCAATCTGGTGGACATGCCTACTTACTAATGGAGTGAATGTGCTTGTTATGTATCCTGTGTGTTTTTATTCAGTGAGACCAAAGACAATTTTCATGGTGACTGACAAGACAAATAAAGTCTATTCTATTATATTCTATATAGGCCTATAATGCAGCTATTTATGTTTCTACTGTACTTGATTAGCATGATATATTTATTGAAACATATTCTATTCTATATTCTCAAATATTTGTTCAAATCACATGTGAATCACATTGAAAAGTGATCCAGCAATATCATGCTGAAATATGTTTTAATAATTACATTTTCCATGTACAGTCAGAAGTAATCGCTGCCTAGTCTACATCTTACAAGTTGATCAGACCTCATTGTAAACTCATGTTCTGTTTTTGACATGGAAAAGACCGGCAGGTCGGCGCTAATAACTGGCGATATACGTTAAGACGTGAAAAGCAGGAATGCAGTGGAGTCTGTTGTGGTCGCCTTCTTGGGATTTCGACCCAGGAGAGTCTAAGGGCCCCTCACTCCCCACCAGACATACCTGCTGGCTCCCCACCCTCCCTCACAGCTCCCCCATGGGTTGAGGAAAACCCACATAAATCCCTCTTCTGCTTCCAGTTGGAGGGCTGATGTACGATAACGTTCACCTCCAACAGCTAAATGTCCCTCTAGCGGTTTCACATTTCTTAGCGTCTGTTCATGGCTTCTCTCCGTCAGGCTCAGGAGAGGAGGGACAAGAGCCGGTGGTCGTGTGAGCTGTGGGAGATGATGGGTGCTGCAGGAGCCTTCACAAGCTTTGGCCCTTTGACCCAACAGCCCCCCCCCCTCCCCCCCAACTTTCTCCTCCTCTCCGGCCCCAGACACATGAGGAGCTCGGCTTGGGGTCTCACAGGCTGCCGAGGAGCCCCTAAGCATCCACAGGCTCAGCATAGAGGGGATTAGACCCCCGGCCGGTAAGCCCTGCGACGGCAGCCTTGTGCCTGAAGGGTCAAGCAGCAGCTCTGAAGGGCCCCCATACGAGCCTTCAGCAGCTCTCCAGGGACGACAGGCTGAGGCTCAGCTCCACATACAAGGCTCTTTATTGAGAGCCTGGAACGAAATGAGCTCTTTGAAAACACATCGATTTGAGATCAGATTTCCTAAATATCACAAAATAATGACCATGCTCCTGGTCCATGCTATGATGAATGAAGAATTCATCTAAATATGTTATTGTCAATGTTATAACTAGTTCTGTTACATTTGACAATTCTTTTGCATGATTCAATTCTGTTTTTCTGTTTATCATCCCTTCCCAAAATAAAAAACCCTGTCGACTACTTAGTCACAGAGTTGGAGAATTTGATGATATTGAGATATTTTCCTGTGCTAGTTTGATAAATGCCACAAACTGAATTAAGAGTATTTAGAAGATGCGATTGACTGACAGATTATTCCCAGATTAACCTCTCATCTGATTGGCTCAGGTTCGGTGTTGGGATCGATCCCCTCCCAAAGGGGTTCATTTTATTTCTGGGCTAAATCTGACATTGACTTTTTAACAATAGAAAACAACAATTACTGGAATTAGTGAAAAAAAGTCATTGATTTCCGTGAGAAACAAACACCTCATTACAATATAGATTTCTACATATAAAATATGTATATATATGTAATCTACATATATGTCCAAGCCGAGGTAAAAATGTCCTTTTTATTCATACAAGTAGAACAGACCATCTGTAATCACAAACACATTTGTTCAGAAACGACAGACATCAGTCCGATAGCAACTACAGCACCACCTAGTGGCAAGACACTATTCATGCCTGGACAAGGCAAATCATTTTCTCTGATGTAAACATTATGGCTGATCCAAACAATGTACTACTAGCAATTTAAAAAAGGTCAAAAAGTACTCCTAAGTGCTCTTAAAGGAAACAACTAAATCATTTTAGTCACCATGTGATTTAGCTCTATACTTGACACAGGTGAGGGACGTGGTTGTTTCTGCATATGGGGGCCCTTGTTATAGACTGAAATGTGGGGGCCCTTGTTATAGACTCGTGAGACCATCCTGATCTCGCAAGTCCACATTCTGTTCCTCTAGTTGTTGTGAAACTTAAAATTGAATATCTGGATCTCACAAGCCTAGCGTGGTAGTTACCCTACCTATTCTTCTCATCTCAGTACTAACAATACATTTTCGAAAGGTGAGATAATGCCGATTTCCAAAGTCATCCATCATGTGCCTTTATTCTCTTGGATTATAAATAGGGGTCTTTGTAAGTTACCAAACAAGGTCATGACGTTAATGCAATAGATACGAGAACATCAATATATGCATATATGGACATGGGATGAGATCAAATTAAAAAAATCTGTAGCATTACACGTTAATATCATTTTAATATTAATACATCATCTCTGTACATTTACACTTTAAATTACAATAAGTTTGCTCATCAAACTACAGCCATAACAAGATTGTAGATTTTTTTGTGGTCGTTACTGATCTCCAGTGCTATCTCGCTGTGGGCCTTCTTGAAGCAGTTGGACCCATGGCACTAATAAAATAAGCCCCCCCCCTCTAAAAACAGGACGATCCCAGAGGGAAGTCCTGGTTACGCTGCATCCCCTGAACCTTAAAACCTTAGACAGCAATGATTCACTGGCCATCCTCAAGCTCCCGGCTATGTAAAAACAATAATAACATTAATGTCCAGTGTGCTTCTGGTTCCCCTGATAGGGTGGCACTGACATCGTTGACCAGGGAATGGATATTTGTGTGTGCATGTGTGTGTGTGTGTGTGTGTGTGTGTGTGTGTGGGGTCGTAAGGTGCTTGTGCCAGACCGACACGGTGGAAGCTCGGCGCTCAGCAGTTGATGCCCAGGCTACTCCAGTGGTCTGGCACCATGAGGAAGTACTTGTCCATGGCCTCGCAGAACCGGGCGCGGTACAAATCGGGAGACACCACCGTGGGCATTTTCCCTGGTGGGTGAGACACACACACACACACACACACACACACACACACACACACACACACACACACACACACACACACACACACACACAATCTAAGTTACATGTTGAACCACAGGTACCCTGTTGACTCCTGTTTTAGAACAGAATATAGAAGTGGTCAACCAAACCTAGATTCCCACAATCTGTTCATTTTCTTCTCCTTTTTCTTCATTGTATAAATGAGGCGAGAACCAAAAGCTTACCTTGCCCACCCAGGATCCCAGTGGATTTAACTACCATCTCCAGTTTCTTGTCCCATGTAAAAGTCCTGATGTAATCTGTGAAAAAAGAGAATCATTCAACAAGGACAAGCAAAACGTCTTTCTTCATTTCTACACCTATACACACGTTTTAGGAGTTAAAAAAGTGTTGAACTCCCGTCTGTTGGCTGGCTGTATTCCCAACACCCGACCTAGCGTCCGACCTAGCATCCGACCTAGCATCCGACCTAGCATCCGACCTAGCGTCCAGCGCTTTGCTGACCACTCATCGTGTGTTGACCACTTCAGGTTGTTAATTCATCATCATTGTACAGTGCATGTAATGTACAGGGAGCCGGTCATTATTGCAAAATCAATTTTAGTTCGGGTTCATTTTTGCAATAATGACCGGCTGTACATTTTCCCGCTTATTACACAGCTACTTACTAAAGAAATCAATAATTTGACACAAAATAGGACAACAAAAAATGATTTAATTGATTTTAAAATTATTTTATTGCTTTGGAAACAGCGTCCATAGCAATGGCCTGCTATTCATAGCAGTGGTCTGCTATTCAGAAATAACAGACGTTAGAATGCCGTAATTGACCAATCAGCATCGAGTATTCAACAAAGCCATGCAGTAAACTGGCATCACCCTTCCTTCCCTTCCTCCCTCCCTCCCTCCCTCTCCCTCTCACCTATTATCCCCACCACCAGCTGGTCCGTGGTGTCGTCACGGCCCACCAGCAGCGAGTAGTCGATGATGAGGTGGCTGGACAGGAAGTAGGCGTCGCTGTGGATGGCGGCGCGGAGGATGGCCTTGCAGTGCGCGCGGATGTACAGCGGGTTGTCGTGCACCAGCTTCAGCAGATTCTCATCCAGAAGCACCACCTCGCAGCTCTCCTTGCCCGAGTCCGTCTTGACGTTGCGATTCCTCAGGGAGCCCTTCAGGTCGAACACCTGGGGGGCCGCAAGGTTTTTCATATAAGTGAATGTCTGTTAAGTCACTATCTATCTACTATCAATAGTGATTGAGCCTATGGCCCACTGATAAAAGCCCATAATTATCATGATAATACATTTTTCTATATTGCACATTTATTGGTGTTATACTTATATTTAACAATTAGTAATTTAGTATTTTTATCGGTGTTATTTCAATCCTTAAAAAAAAACATGTGAGACCATGGCCTGCTGCGGGCCGGTCTGGGTCCTAAAGTCCCGGGCCATTTTTTGGTCCCAGCTCGTCCCTGGCTGGGCCCACCGTGGTTTGAACCCCAGACGATGCTACTATCCTGCCACCAGGATATGCACCCAGAATTCAAATCTGCAATAGCATTTGTTCCGACTTGGTCTGACCTGCGCCATCTTGCGTCCGTAGAAAAGGTTCTCCATCACCAGCAGGTCCAGCTTCTTCTCCGTGTTGTTCTGGGAGTTCTTGTAGCCGATTCGGTAAACGCCCAGAATCTTGGCCAAGGCCGTGGGACGCTGGGGGAAAAAAAACAAGTCCGGTGAACCCAGAAACATATGACTGGCTTTGTAGGCTTCAAAAAGGTCATGCTCAAACTAGAGAAGATATTGGTAGTGTGTAGATGTAGTTTTATTTGAACAGCGTACCTTTTGCTGCACAGCTCCGGTGATGTAGGTGAAGTAGTGAGGAGCGAAGTCCAGGAAGGACTGGACCTCCAGTCTGGGCATCTGCTTCAGGATGAAGCGATCATCTTGACAGGACATAAAAACAACTCCACGTTACCAAAACTTAGAAGAAGCCATTCCTTCCCTCATCCCTCTATTGAGACGTGAGAGGTTTCTTAAAGGCACAATGAGTAGGACAATGTGTCGGTTGCGGTTTGTAAACAACATTCAAAGTTGGCCCCTCCTCCCCGGCTGAACGACACCAGAAGCGCAGGTTGTCGTAGCTTCCTCTCCGGTGCGTGCTTACGATCTGGGACCTGGTCGCTACATTTTTAAAGAATCCCGCCTCACACCCTGCGCGCTATTGCCTGGGAGACTACCGACTGCCCAAAAGGATGATGCCCAGAAACGTCCCGAACAAAGAACATACAAGCAGAGGGCAGCGTCTGTGAAGATACAGACACCACCACACACTTCGAGTGGGTCATAAGTGAAGATTGAGAGGGATTATTTTTGTACGAGTCTATACATTGTTGTTTTTAGGAAAATCCTACTTATTGTGCCTTCAAAGCGCACCTATTTAACCACCAGGTGTGATGTTGTTTGTTTTTACCATCCAGATGAATGACTGGATAGATCGGCCTACCAGTTGGTTCAGTCCACTGGGTAGGCCGATCTATCCCATCATGCATCTGGGTGGGACTTCCCACGTGTGACGCACTTCACTATAGGGTAGAAAGTTGCTAAAAGTGTTCGTAACAGTACTACATGAACACAATCTCCATCCAAACAAGGATTGTTTGGATGGAGTCGTGTGCCTATTACACCATTCCTTCTCCCTCACCTAATCTACCCGTAGGGCACGACCGACCAACATCACACCTGATGGTAAAATAGGGGTGTTTCAAAAAGAAATGTACAGAATCATTTTTTAAACAATAAATAAATAAATACTATAACGGTGGATATGAGCCCACCCAAAAAAGAAAAAAGGTGGGAAAAAGAGGTCACCTTCCGTGGCGTAGAAGACGGCGCCGGACTTGCCACCGCGGGCCTGCCAGTGAACGCAGTGGGACAAGGAGCGGACGAAGTCGTCCTCCGAGCTCTCCATGATCTCCTCGCGCATCTTGTGGAACTCCTCGGCGTAGTAGATCCGGCAGTAGAACTTGGCGTTGGCGTCGGAGAACTCTGCACACGGCCCGAGAGGGGAGGAGCTGGGTTAATTAGGGAGTCATGACGTAAATGACACAGTGATGACATCACAGCGATGACGTCACAGCGACGACGGGATGAAATAAGTAAGTACATTTTATTTGTGTAGCACTTTTCAAAACAGCAGTATAACAAACAAGGCGGGGAGACAAATTAAGCCGATAGGAACGTATAAAAATGCCAGCCGGCCCTTTACAAGGGGTTTTTAAACATTTTTTAAAATGGGATACCAACTCGACTTGTGTTAGCTCCAACGCTATGGAATCGCCTTCACTATCAGGTCAATAGTGAAGGCGATTCCATAGCTTTGGAGCTAACACAATGAAAGCACGGTCCCCCTTTGTATTGAGTCTGGAGCGTGGGACACTCCCTCCCTCCCAGAGGCTTGCACTGTTCAGGGCAAAGAAGGTTCAGGGTGTGGGTTTCATTTCAAAACACTCACGCAGTTCAATGTGTGGGTTCCCGCTCTGTTTCCTCTGCTTGTCCAGCAGGTCAGCCTCCTCTGTGGGACATAAGCAGTTGTTAGCGTTGGTGGACGGTGGTGGTTGAAATCCACCGTTGCCAGGGACGACAGTGTAGTCAGGAAGAGATAACAAATCATTACAAAGTAGAAGCGGCATGATAGTCGAGGAGTGCGTGACTGCCAGCTGAAAGTAATCCCTACAGTGTATCAATCAATCAATCAATCAATCAATCAATGTATTTGCTGGTTTAATGGTCTGTCCGTGAAAGACAAGAATAGCTTACAGTAGAGAATTGTAGTAGAGTAGAATAAAAAATAGTACTAAATAGTACAGTGACGTACTGCTGAGGGGCTCTGACTCCACGCTGCTGCGGCCCAACTGGGAGGAGTTAGACTCGTTGGGTTTGGCCGGGCTGCTCCTCGACCGACTCTCCCCTCCACCTCCTCCCCCACCACTGCAGAAAACCAGGAGAGTCAGAGACCCAAGCCAGCTCTGACCTTAGCTGGTAACATGTGGTTAAAGGGTCCCGATTTGACCAACAGGTGTGATGTTGGTTAGACATTACAAGCCAATCAAAATCAAAGTAAAAAAATGTACCCTCTGATGATAGATCAGCCTACCAGCCTATCCAGTGGACTGTACCAACTGGTAGGCTTATCTATCCATCATACATCTGGCTGAACACTCCCACTTGTGATGTCACTAGAGCATAGATTTTGACTTTGATTTTGACTGGCTTGTATTGGCTAATCAACATCACACCTGGTGGTAAAATATGGCCCTTTAACTAAAGTCATCAGTATACTTTATATTTACTGAAAAGCAAAATGTTGAAGATTTAAGCACAAAGCACACCACAGCCTGTATTTCTTTCACTCATTTGTATAGAAGAACTCAAGTCTAATTCAAAAACAATATTTTCGGTCCCTCCCAACACAAAAAAACGAAACTTTGAGGAGCAGAGAGACAGCACGGGGTGGGTGTGTACCTGATAGACTGGGAGGCATCATCCAATCCTGTCTTGGACACCTTGGAGATGTCGTCCAGGGCGGTCTTGTACTCTTTACAGCTACAAAATAGGTCAAAGTAAGGTTCAATGTACAGCGAGCCATTATTGCAAAATAAATCCTAAATCAGGGTTTATTTTTGCAATAATGACCAGCTTATTATACGCTACTTACAAAATAAATCAAAAATTTCACACAAAATATAACAACAAATGATTGATTCTACAGTTAGAAATAGCATAGCAACGGTCTTTTATTCAGAAATAACAAACCGTAGAATGCCTTAATTAACCAATCAGAAACGAGTATTCAACAAAGCAGTGTAATAACACAGTAAAATAAAACTTTTAATGACGGAGGGTGATTAGGAGCTGAGGGTGAGTTGTGGTTACCTGAGGGCGAAGGCGATGATGGAGCTGGGCTCTTTCTCACACACGGCGATGGGCACGCGTTCATGCTCGTACATCAGATAGTGCTTGTCTGGTTCACTGATTTACAAAAAGGAAATCAAAAAGCATTAAACCATTTGAAGAAGATGGAAAGACATGTCACAAATAAAATGTGTTCTCTTCCCTTGTGTTTAAACTCAACCAAACTCAACCCAACCATAAAAGGAGTTCTACCTAAACTCCAACTTAACCTAAACATAAACTGAATATCTAATTCAAAGTAATAGCTGAGCATTACTATCTTTATCAAATGGCTAGATTTTACCAGCCACTCAATAGATTACCATTGTGTTTTGGGCTGATGAGTGAAACAAATCTACCAGCCTCTTACCAGCATTTGGCTGGTGGCCAGTGCTTATTTTATACCCTGCTTGTATGTAAATAAGCTAAGCTAACAGTCCTAGCACACAGATCTGCACTATATCAATCTGTATGGGGGCAGAATTTCCTAGAATAAGGGTAAGAAAAACAAAAAAAAGCTTTACACTTTGAACAACATAGTGACGCATGTCATTTCCGTTAAATATAAATAGTGCTTCTGGCTCAGCATACAATAAGACTGAAGACTTACAAAGGAAAGGGGATTGAGTTATAGCTGTTGCCAGGCAGAAAGGTGGCCAGGATGGCCTTCATGGTGGACTTCTCCTTCACCTGGCTGTCGTTGGAACCGAGCAAGTGTCCGTCGAACACATCTGACGAGGAAACAGCGTTTAGAAAAAGATCTGGCCTTCCCACAGGTGGCATGTGTAACTTGCACTTTTTTTTTGTATTAGAAAAAAATGACAAATACCAGTTGACATTTGGAGAATGAAGTCGAAAGAACATTTCAAAACGATCTTAGTCTCGAAATGCCAAGTTTAATGTCAGCATTTCAACCTTATTTTCAAAATGTTCTTTCGACTTGACATTTTTACTTTAAACTTGGATAATCTTGGAATTCAGAGATTATTCTCAAAATACACTGATGTATATATATCGTTTTCTTTGCGTGGCCCTAATATTGTATGAAATGGCTGTGTGTACGTTTTTTATCTTCTGTGTGTCTATAGCCGTCTCTACCTTCGGAGATGCTGACTGAGTCCTGGTCGCTGGGGAAGGAGGGGCCAGAGTTGAGCGTGTCGTTGCCCAGGTCCCCTAGCGACGGCAGTATGGTGGAGCTGCTGAGCAGTGTGCTGAGGTGGCGGTCCTCTGCCAATCACAACAAGGTGTCATTGGACGTACGGCGTGTGTCATGTAAGGTTAATGTACAGCAAGCTGGTCATTATTATGAAATAAACCCCGACAGGGTGATGTTGAACCCCGACGCCATTGTCCCGCTTATTACGCAGCTACTTACTAAATAAATCAATAATTTGACACAAAATATGACAAAAAATATATATTTTATTGCTTTAAAAATAATTCGTATGAAAAATCGTATGTTAGATTCAATGGTTGGAAACAGCGTCCATAGCAACGGTCTCCTATCATAGCAGCGGTTTGCTATTCAGAAATAACAGACTGTGGGATGCTGTAGTTAACCAATCAGAATTGAGTATTCAACAAAGGCGTGTAATAATGTTTTTTAAAGCTAAAAAGCAGAACGATTAATGATTTCAGCTCACCTTTCTCTCCATTCAACACCACAGGGGAGGGGTTACGGGGGGAGGACTCCAGGACACTTGTCTAAAAATCAATGAAAAATCAATAAAGATAAAAAAAATAAACTTATTAAGCATTTTGTACTGCAGTTTTGACAGAAAAACACTCGGTCACACACTATAAATAAAGATTGATTGATATAGGAATTAGGGGGGGTTGGACACGGACCTTGCTGTCATCTGCATTGGTCTGGCGGTGGCGTCCGGGACTGGGGGGGACAGACAGACGCTTCCTGCCTTTCTCCTGCTGGAACAGATCCTGGAGCCTTCAGAGGGAGGGGGGCGGGGGCACACACACACACACACACACACACACACACACACACACACACACACACACACACACACACACACACCCAAACACAC
>JAOPJH010000076.1:11465042-11475762 GCA_027122575.1 Merluccius polylepis
ATGTGTGTGTGTGTGTGTGTGTGTATGTGTATATATATATACCGGTATATGTCGTAACACTAGTATGTGGGAAGTTCCCGCCCCGCCTCTCCGCCTCCACTCAGAATGTTAGCCGTTGCCATGGACAGCGGCCCCTCCGCGCATGCGCGCTCCCTCGTCTAGTAACGCTGCACCGCGGGGCTCGGCGGCCATAGCAACAACACTCAAACTCTCCCTACTCCCACCTCCCTACCGACCGGAGACCGGAGACAGCACGGACCGGCGGCACCGACCGCCCCCCCGCCGCTATGAACGGGTCGGTGGTGAAGCGGACCCAGGACACCCTGGGCCGGGTCATCCGGAAGCCGCCGCTCACCGACAAGCTGCTGGCCAAGCCGCCCTTCCGCTACCTGCACGACATCCTCAGCGAGGTAAGGCTAGCGGGGTTAGCATCCCCCTCCTCCTCATTATAGTCGTCATGGGACCGGTCCTGGTCCTGGTCCTAGTCTGGGTGGGGGTCCGTGGTACTGAGGAGGACTAGCCGCCGCGAGGTGGACTTTATGGGGTCTCTCTATCTTAGCCCCGCGCTAACGAGCTAATGCGCACCTAGCCTCCATGCTAGTGGAGCTAAGCGGGCTTATGTGTACAATATGATGGGCTGTCCTGTCCTGTCATATAATATATAATATATCATATAATATGTCATGTAATATATCATAATATATATCATATAACTGCTCACTTGGATGTTGTGCGGTGGGAGGTGAAGCTAGCGGACATTGTTGTCGTAGCGTCGTCTCGTTGCTAGGCAAGACTTTAACCTTTAACCCTAACCCTACCTAGCCTGACACTACTATTACCCCTAACCCTGCCTAGCCTGACCCTGCCTAGCCTGACCCTGCTTAGCCTAATCCTACTATTAACCCTAACCCTGCCTAGCCTAATCCTACTAGCCTGACCCTACCTACTAGCCTGGCCCTACCTAGACTGACCCTACCATTAACCCAAACCCTACCTAGCCTAATCCTACCTAGCCTAACCCTACCTAGCCTGACCCTACCTAGCCTGACCCTACAATTAACCCTAACCCTGCCTACTAGCCTGACCCTATCTAGCCTAACCCTACCATTAACCCTAACCCTTCCTAGCATGACCCTAGAGTTTTCTACAAATGTAGGGACTATAATTGAAATTGATATAATGCTCCTGAATTGTCCAAGCATCGATCTGACCACGATGTCAGGAGACGGTCCCTTTAGCAGGTCCACAGGAAGGTTCACATGAGGTTTGGTCTGGGAGTTGTACTCATGACAACAGTAACAGTAGAGGGCTTGGTGGATTTGACGTATTTAATGTATTAGTAAATAACTACACATCTCAGTCATAAAGTATAAAGTGCTGCTGAGAAGAATCACATCGGCCATCTACCAAAAACCTAGCGTTCAGATTCTGGCGTTTCAAACTGTGAGTCGTGACATCATCCCCTGTAACTGAAGCCGGCGTGAGCCTTAGCCCTGCGGAGGTTAAACACGTCCACAAACCCACTGCACCTGCGGATGGCTGCCCTGGTTCACTTCCCCTAGCGACAGGGCCCAAAATGAACACCTGCCACCGACCAATGGCCGATAGATTTGACCATTTCGCAGATAAACATTCAGGGTTACGTAATAAAACAATTGCTTGGCCGGTAGATTTTTTTCCACTCAGGCAGGTAACAAGACAACATCCTAAAAGTACATTTCGGACCCCAACGCCAGACATTTATCCAGACATTTGAGAGCAGGATTGGGAGTTAAGATGTCACCTCCAGAAGCAGAAGTATTTTTAGGCGCCACGTTGAGATCATGTAACTGAAGCTTATCTCCAGAGTGTGGAACAATCATCTGTTGTTCCACCTAGAATCAGTATTTTTAGGTTATTATATTGTCTGGTAGTGGAATAGTGTAATGTAATTGTGTACTATACTGCAAAAGCGGTTAGGGTTCGGGTTAGATATAGGAAGCTTGAAACGGCAGATCGCTGAAGACACATTGTTTTGGGAGGTGTTTAATTATTTATTCCTACATTTAACGTGGGATCTGTCCAATCAACAAAGCCGTCGTGTTGTGTACACACACGCGCTCCCAGACGTCATCCAGCTGATCTTGGCCTCCTTACACATATACTATATTCATAGAAAATAATGAATAGTCGTAATCTAAAGTCTGTTTATTTTGTGCTAAGGAGAAGTTGGTAGCCCTAATAGACTTGGAATATATTTTTGATCTGGTTATGTTTAAGTTTAGATTGGCTAAATAAGAAGTCGGTAGTGGACTTGTTATACTTGTTTATATTATATAGAGCCGATAGCGTCTAGATGTTGTGTATAAATCTGGCACTAAAACTAAGCTTGGTGCCAAGGTTATCCCAGCAACAACACAGGAGGTACACGATGATAGTAGGACCAGAGCAGGACATCTACAACCCACTGACTCTGCTGCCATGGTTACAACTGTAACCATGGCAGCCCGGAGATAATAAGCAACCAGGAGCCAAAACACTGTCATCTAAACCGACTCCCCCAAACACGGAGGAGTCTTCGCCTTCGTTGAACTTCTCATAGGTTGAGTGGAGACATGCGAGTCTTTCTGACTCGCCGCCCGTGATTGAGGTTCATCTCAGTTTATTGTTCTTGGCTAATAAAAACCTCGACGTTCATATTCAGTGAGAACAAATCTCTCGCACGCGATTTATCTCGCTCGCTATCTCCACCCACGTAAAAGGGGTCAAGTGTGAGGAGCGGCTTGGCTTTGCGGTGACACCCGCGAGGTGTCTGTTCTCCCGCCTGCGCCGTCCTCTCGTCTTTCCCTCCATGTATATTTAATGAGCAGAAGATCTCGCCGCATGGCTGAAACTGGAAATGCGGCGTCTCTTCGCACCGCTCGCACGGTTGGGGACAAGCTGCTGGTTGTTTTCCTGGCCAACTCCTTGGCTAGCTTAATAGACGACTTGAATGCATAAGAATTAATAACACTCTTTTTCTTTTTTAAATTCTCACTGCTATAATATCAGACTCGGCCCTTGTACCCACTATGGAGATAAAGTTCATAACATTTAAAGTGTGATGCATATTCATTGAGCAAGTCATACGTGCAGGATAGTCGTGTTTAGGGTGGTTAAATTCCCAGCTAAAAGCTCCAAAGATGCCCCCTAACCCCTACCTGTTTATCAAAGCATCTGCTATATGAAAATAGTAAAACAGTGTTGTGGTTCCTCTAGGTGATCCGAACTACGGGCTTCATGAAAGGCCTGTACGTGGAGAACGAGATGAAGTCGGACAACGTCAAGGTGAGCTCACCCAGAGCAGCAAACTGCCCGTCTTTCATTTGGCTCGTTTGTTTAATCTCCTCTGTTTACGCACACACACACACACACACACAGGGGTAGCCCACTAGTTGGCACAAATCAGACCTTAGATGAATACTCCAAAGTCTGATAGCGGACTAGCTTAAATCTGGGTAATTGAGGCGTTTCGCTTTCTTTCACTGCATATTTGTTTCGACCAATCATTTTTCCGGGGGCAGGGATTTGTAATCATGGAACCAGGTAACAGGATCTCGGCCAGACAAGATAAATGTCTGGACACCAACAAGTGTCTGTAAAGGCTGGCCACTGTAGAAATACACTAAAATGCTCTTCTGAAATCTCCATCTTGCCACTCCCAAACACTCGATTTTGACTTCGGTAGAATACAAACCAAGGAACACGGTGTAACTCCGTCCCTTTTGGGTTTTGGTTTCCAGCCCAGACTCTGTGCCGTCTCCCCCCCAGTAGTTCTGCTATAATATAGTAGGACCGCTGGATCAGAAGGATTCTTCCACCGAAAAACTCAATATTTCAGTGTACGGTACTCAGACTTTCCCACTGACTCCTAAAGTCGAGTCCCATTTTAGCCCTTCTAATTTTGTCTGTTTCCAAACGCCTGTTTTTGACATGTGTGAGTGTGAGGAATGACCCCAACCCACATACAGTTTAGATACTCTTCACACTACCGCGGCAAACTAAACCAATACAAGTGTAATATTATTTTTTAAATGTATAAATAAATAAATACAATTTAAAAACACATTATTAATCCATTAATAATGGTTAACACATAACTGTGATCAACAGGCCATGGAGTCTGTTTCTGCCTGAACGGCTGTCGGTTTCTGGATGATTTTAGTGTTCTGGCCCAGACTGAACAGACGATGTTGGGGGAAAACCAGCCAGAAATCAGCAGATTTCAGCAGAGATCACCGAGCGATCAGCCCTGGTCCAGACGGGAGGTGCTGGCCCTCATGTCAAGCGTTTGGCGTGTTTCTCCCGTGTCCAACACACCGATTAGACGTGTAGATGTGTTTAGCCGGGTCACAGCTTCGGACCGTGACCGGGAAGTCTTGTATGCGCTTGAGTGTTCAGATTACCTTCATTAAGCTAGCCTGCTGCTAGCCTGGTGTTAGCCTGGTGCTAGCCATGGACCTGACAAAGCAGAAGCCGGCAGCTCCTGAGGGCCTGAAGCCTCTGGTCTGGTTCCCCCGTTCCGCTGCGGCACGCTGGACCCGGTCCAAGTGAAATGAGATCCGGGCTCGCTTGAAGGCCAAATTCTACTGGAGTGGCTGCTGTAGTTGTCTGTCCACCGCCGAGGCCACCGCCATAGGTCGCGCGCAACGCTTTCAAACTACGTTTATTAGGTTAATTTAGGATGGAGCCGTTGAGGAGGTTCGTATAGATTTATTTGTACCTCAAATAAATATTTGAATATTTGTACCTGTTTATTTGTTCTCCAGTGTGTTTCCAATGTATAGTCTCATCTTTCTAGACGTGTTTTGACTGGGATACTTAATCTCATGTTGCTTTTGATGGCGTAGAAAAGCCTCGTCTAGGAAGTGGCACCTCGTCATAACAGGAGTGTCAGATGCTCCTGATGCTGCCGACATCTCGTCGATCGTTTTTTTATTTTTACCTTTCAGTTTTTTGTGTTTTGGTTTCTTCATTTTCATGAAGACAGACTGTCCCCGAGCACCAGGTCGTCGGTAAACAATGCGTACTTGACCTCGGTGTCTAGCGGGGCGATGCCCGGTGTTGCAGACGGTCCTAGCGTCCTCGCCAGTTCATTGGTACACCACTTAACTCTAACAATTTGTTATCGCCTCTCTCTTGCTCTCTCTCCCTCTCTCCTTCCCATCTATCCTCATCTGTCGCTCTCTCTGCCCCTGTCTCTCCCCCCCCCCTCCACCCCTCTGTCCCAGGAGAAGGACTCTAAGATAGCGTTCCTCCAGAAGGCCATCGACGTGGTGATGCTGGTGAGCGGCGAGACGCTGGCGGTCAAGCCGGCGCGCATCGTGGCGGGACACGAGCCCGAGCGGACCAATGAGCTGCTCCAGGCTATTGCCAAGTGCTGCCTCAGCAAGGTCTGGCTCACCGGGTCACACACACACACACACACACCCATAGACGAGCATCCGCGCACACACACACATGGACACACACAGTGACATTGTGGACCTACGACAGAACCTGGGGCAGGATAGTCTGGTGGTTAAGGTGCTGGCACACCCTAACCTAACCCTTACCTGCTCCTTAATGACATATACTGTATCTAAAATTCAAGGTGCTTTGAATTGAAGTGCCTGCTGACTGGCTAAATGGTAAATGGGCGCTGCCGAGTTGCCCTTCAGCAAGGCACCGAACCCCTAACTGCTCCCTGGCACCGCTATGTGGCAGCCTATCACTCTACCATCTCTCCTTGCATAATAATAAGTTGAGTGAAAAATATTTTCCTATTGTGGGATTAATAAAGTATATAAAAAAATAAAAAAATAAATAATAATAGTAAATAAATGGCCAATGGAGCGACCACCCCATGCTAAAAAATGTAAAAGTCAATGGCAATAGATTGAGTATCAACAGGAATACATCTCTCTCACAGTTTGGGCTGTTGCGTTATTCTCCCCAGCCAACGGTGTGTGATGCCACGATGCTGTCTAGTGTACTGCCACTGTGTTGTTTTGGACCAGCTTGGACTCTGGAGAATAAAGCTTCCGACTCATTTTTAATTAACCCCAAGGTGACTGTGTCCTAGGAGCGGTCGACAGGCGAGATTTATTTTAGTTTCTGTATATATATAAAAATATTGTGTTTCATTTTTTATTTTCTTAGTTGTTTGTTCAAACATGGAAACAGTAGCTTCTGAATGCTTAAAGTAATACTGGTCTGACAGAATAATCTGTGTGATAGTCTCACAAATTTAGACTTCAGATTAACATCTAAAGTCTTCCGATTAACATCTTAAGTCTGATGGCAGACGAGCTCAAATCTGGGCGAACGGGGCGTTTTTATTTTCTTTCTTTCTTCTTCAAATTTGTTTTGACCAATCGTGTTGCTGGGCGGGGGCGGGGCTCTGTAGATGCACGTTACATGGCCCGGGTCTCTACTGGAAACCACCCTGACCGGCAGAACCACAACAAACTTGATACGGCCGACCGTTCACCTCGGATCCAGAAGAGGACCGATCACTAAAACATTAGCATCGTCTTCCCATTGCCGTATCCCTCCTTGGCCAACGGCGATCACAAACTCGGCCAGCACCGGTAAACTAATCTTTTCCCGTAGCCGGTGGGAAGACGAGCTAAAATGTCCTGTCCGGACACCAACGTCCTTAGACAAAGTGTCTGTCAAGGTTTAAAATCAAACCTGTGTCGTACACTGGCCACTGTAGGCCTACACTTGTTAAAATCGTCTCCTGAAACCTCCATCTCGCACCTGTGAATGAGTTTATCTTTGGGAAGAATATCTCCATAACAAAACCCGGCCCCTCGCACTTTGTGGTTTCCGGCCCAGACGCTGCGCTGCAGTCTTCTTCCAGACGTTTGGCTGAAAGTGTTGAAACCTCTGGGCCCCAGATTATGCCTGTGAAGACGGTTTTACAAAAAAAGTACTTTTAAAACTTTAAAAACAACAGCCTTGTTGAAAGTTTTATTCGGGTTTACCGGCGTTGAGAACGCAGGTTGCCAATTGGCTAGGGCTTATTTCTGAGGTGAAATGTCAGAATTTTTTACTTTGTTTCCAGCGGTGAATGTGCAATCTCGCAGAGGTGCAGTCCGACGTAGTTGATATAAAACGAGCAAAGCAGGTTGCTCGGCGCCTCGCCGCCCAGGGAGCTTGTTAGCCAGCTATTTTCAAGTCTTCGCTCAAGTAAAAAAATAACTACAAATTATTCCAGAAGGCTTTAGGAAATTCCCCTTTGTGCAAAGTTACCGTTCTTCTGCGCTCCTCATGATTCCCAAAAGAAGAAGAAGAAGAAGAAGAAGAAAAATAAGGGGGGAAAACAATTTAGGAATCATTTTCCCCTCTTCTTGAGTTTGGAAAGGTTTCCAGTGCATGCAGTGTGTTGACCCAGGGGGGGGACTAACATCGTCTCTCTGCTCATGACACCCCGTCTCTCATAACACTGGCTGTCTGAATGCCCACACTGAGATATGCTCCTTCTCCTCCCGCCGGTTCTGTTGCTGGTGGTCCCGACGTTCAGATGTCCAGCGAGGACGCCGTGAAGCGGGTCCTCGCCGGGGAGAAGGTAGACCCCAAGTCCAAGGCCTCCAGCTCCTCCTCCCGCTCCCAGGACAAGGAGAACCGGGATGGACGCGAGAGACAGCCGGACCGAGAGGCAAGTACCACACTCAACGCTCCTTATATGTACCTTTTATATATTTTAACAGGTAACAGATTTCATATCAATTGTAATTAATGTTATTTATTATTGTAATAAATTATTATTAACGGAATTGTTCTATTCAAAAAATTCAATCAAATATCAGTGGGGCAGAATAGTTGTTAGGGTGTTCGACTCTTTGAACTGAAAGGTTCTGGGTTCGATCCTCAATGTCCACAGCCCACCTGTCCGCATCCTAGCAAGATACCCGAATCCGGCCTGCTCCTTAAACCAACAAGGTCTCTAAAAATGTCACTAGGAGTCACTGTGGATAAAAGCGCTGTCTGTGTGAGCCGTGGCCTGCTAGCTAGCTTCCAGGTGGTCTGAGCTCCAGCTGTGTTTTACAGGAGAAGAGGGAAATCCTGGAGCGGAGTGGCAGCCAGGAGCACAAAGACCCGGAGCAGCCCAAGGAGCCCAAGGAGCCGGAGGGCCGGCAGGACACCAGAGAGAGACAGAGGACCCGGGAGAGGCGAGGCAAGGAGACGAGGGACAAGGAGAAGGAGCCACAGAAGGAGAAGGAGAAAGACAGGGAGCGGGAAAAAGACAAGGAACGCCACCGGGAAAAGGATAGAGGGCGGGAGAAAGATCGGGAGAAAGATCGGGAACGAGAGAAAGATCGGGACAAGACGAAGGACAGGGATTCCCACCGGGAAAGAGAGCGGGACAGGCGAAGAGAGCGGGAGAAAGAGCGGGAGCGGCCCAAGGAGGGCGATGAGAGAGGAAAAGCTCTGGAGAAAGGAGATAGAAAGGTACGTACTACTGTATGGTCCAATACACTAGAGCTGGGCCCAACCCCAACCATGGGTCTAGCGGTGTTGGCGGCCGGAACCGGACCGGGATCACCTCTTTTTTTCCCCCGCTTTAATGCCTTTATTTTGTCTTTTCAGTTTCAATCTAACACCACTAGTCCCACCGCGGACTGTCCCATTATTTCAGTTTCAATCTAACACCACTTGACCCACCCTGGACTGTCCCATTAGTTCAGTTTCAATCTAACACCACTTGAGCCACCCTGGACTGTCCCATTATTTCAGTTTCAATCTAACACCACTTGAGCCACCCTGGACTGTCCCATTAGTTCAGTTTCAATCTAACACCACTAGACCCACAGTGGACTGTGCCATTATTTCCCCGCTTAAGATCGCTTTATTACGGAGCCTGAATATCCAATATCTTTCTAACTTGAACTCGGCTTGACGAGATCAATACGCGATGGATCAATCAACAGTTGTTGACATGAAGTTGTGTTGATTTACTCCCGTTGTGTTGCACACAATCACGCCAATCAACCGCATTCAAAACAGGACGGCGTTAAGTGAACATGCACAGCTGGACCAGAGCTTTTTATAATAATGGTCCAGATGGTTAATATGTAATGCGGTTCCTGTATCTTAAGCCTCTAGGTCGTGTTGTGTTCGGTTATTATAATGCACATCCACAAAGACTGAACAAGAACTCGACTCGGGGCTCTGAACGACGATTCAGTCGACTTTTAGGATCCAGCCCTATTATACGCATTAGTAGTACTTCCCAGTGTAGTAGTACTCCTCTATGGATGTACTATTGTACATGTTATCGTCCTGTAGTACACCTGTATTTATCATGTTTTTATTTTCATGATGTGACGTGTGTGTGTGTGTGTGTGTGTGTTGGTGCCCCTTCAGACCAAAGTGCCTGAGGACCCAAAGCAGAAGTCCCATCCGGAAGAGCCCAAAGCAGCCAAAGCAGCACCAGTAAGTCATCCAGCGAGAAGTACGACCACAGCACTGTGTTCACTATCCAGCTGGTCCATCAGATGTACGCTAGACCTGGTCCATGTTGGCCGCCATACAGGTCTGCTTTGATTGGTTTAGATAGTTTTTTTGGTCATTGTTTAGTCATTTAATCGTGAAATGATTTGTCATCAAAAGTTGATTTAGGAGTTTAGGCAGAGTATCGCCCACAAAAACTCCCATGATGCATTCTGATGCACACTGTGCCCTATAGTGGCTTATCGCAGTGCTATCAGCGGTGGCCGGCTTGGGTACCACTAGATATTATGAACCTGTCAGAATGTATGGCTTTAATAAATAATAATATCCATCCCTGTAGTTTAAATATTATAATATACCATTGCTTTAAAGTTGCTTAACAGTTAACCCGGTTCTCTGTCCTCTAGCCAGCAGCGATGGTAGAGAACCAGGTAACAGCTCCATGTTTTTAATGTCAATTAAATGTAATGAATATGTATATTTAATATGTATATTTAATATGTATATTTATATGTGTATATATATATATATATTGTGTTTGTTTCAGTCAGAGAGTCCGGCCAGAATACCACGGCCCTCTTCTGCCAAAGGTCAGAGACTCAGGCCAAAGATCGGAGGTCAAGGTAACTCGGCCTCTTCCTGTCCTTCAGGCGTTGCATACTACCCCGTGTCGGTTGTAACGGCCCAATGGGTTTTCTTGGAACCCGTTTTACTTTTTTGTTGGGGTTGTCGTCCACACCCTTCCCCACGTCTTTTGGGCAGTGTGTCAGGTTGATGGTTAAATAATTAGATGGCTAAATGGATCAGTACTTAGCTTCTTGGTAGCTCCAGCTGTTGTATCAATGACGATGGTGGAGCACTTTCCTTGGAGTTATGTTAATAATAATAATGTTATTGTGATGGCAAGCTAACCATCCACTTCCTGTCTGTTCTTTCCACTTCCTGTCTGGTTCTTCCTCTCCAGGTGAATCTGACAGTGAAGGAGGTCAGTGTCTTATACTCCCTCGTGTCTGTAAATGGTTATGTTGCTACAGCGCTAGTGTTGGTGTGTCATAACAGGTGTAGCATGTTGCTATGGTGCTAGAATTATATCAGGTGTAGCATGTTGCTATGGTGCTAGAATTATATCAGGTGTAGCATGTTGCTACGGTGCTAGAATTATATCAGGTGTAGCATGTTGCTACGGTGCTAGAATTATATCAGGTGTAGCATGTTGCTACGGTGCTAGAATTATATCAGGTGTAGCATGTTGCTACGGTGC
>JAOPJH010000076.1:11599085-11611681 GCA_027122575.1 Merluccius polylepis
AACATGTCGGCACTGAAATGTGCTTAAGAGTACTCCTGAGTGTTCGTAGGATTTGTTCTTACCCAAGAAAAATCCTGCATAAGAAAAAAATTCATGAATGCCACAATCTTCGTAAAATCTTCGTAAGTACGACTTAAGAGCAAATTTGTTCTTAAGAACGGTTTGTGAATGAGGCCCATTGTTAAGAAGATATTGGTGAATGAGGCCCATTGTATTTTGTAAGGAAGGACACAACACTGAATATTTTACATATTATTCCATTAACCATTTTATGTTTGCAGGCTTTTTACCTCGTGGTTGTTAACTCATAAAATTTCAATACATAGTTGAAATAAGGCGACCACATCAAAACCAAGAACCGTCAGATCACTACTTCCAAAAGCTGCAACAATTAGATGTGTCGTGTTAGACTCCTGTTACAGCACATTTTCTTATCATGGTGTAACTTTCTACAGCATAGAGTGCTAGATTATAAGGACGTGTAATAAAATGATTTGTAAAAGGTTGATTGTTGTAATATAGATAATTTATCTTCTCTGGCATTCATGAGCAATAACTTGTCCAAGCAGTTTCCAACTCATAAAAGAGCACTGGTTTTTGTCCGGGCTGTTACAGATACAGATTTTATTGATCCCGGAGAAAATGGTTTGTTACAGTTGCTCAGCTCAAGCCAGAAACATCAAAGTAAATCGAAAAGAATAAACACAACTAGCAATATAAGCACAACATACAGCATAAATAGAAATGTAATTTATAGATCAAATATGCATCTAACTAAAAACAAGCTGCAACAAAAATGCTCTGTTGAGGGACAGTTCAAATTGTTAAATAGTTTGACTACAGCTAGCTGGGGCTGGCTGGGAGTCCTGTGGGCAGGAGCTGAGCCCAGGAAAGGGGCACCTTAAAGTGGGTTGCCCCCTTCCTCTGGAGGTACTCAAAGTAGCCTCTGGATCCTTCTGGTATGGATTGAGTACAGTCAGAAGTTGCCTCTGTAGATCCCTCTAGCTTGGTCAGGGGACCAGCAAGAAGCATGACTCTGTGGCCCATTGTGACACATCCCTTCTGACACATATAACCACAAACACACAGGAAGTAAAGAAAGACCCTAACCCTAACCCTTCCAGTGAGAGGACATGTTGACTCGCTCTCACACAAGTAAGCCAGGCAATCTGCTGATGGCTAACCTTTTGTAGTGCTGCTATTTACATCCTGAACTCGTACGCACCAAATACCTTGAATTTGATAACCATTTCACTGGGCCTCTTTCCGACAGTTACTGGTTGTGGTCTTGAGTTTACAATTAATTTATCCTGGGTGCCATGGCTGGCTTGCACATGCACCACAGGTTTACAGCCTCATCCAGCGCAGGCCGGCTGAGGCTGTAAACCAGCCATCAACCACACACACTCCACAGTCATCCAAAGTTCAAAGCTATAAAAAAAAGTTTCTTAATGCTGTCCTACTCTTACATCTAGATGTGAGGAGAAGGAATTATATGAATTTTGTGTCTCTTAAGTGCTATGTGTAGTGTAGTTATATATATTCTTCAAACACACATATGATTATGGATATATTATGGAAATATATTCATATGAATTCAATTTTGGGAACAATCTGCAAGCTTGTTTAACATTTGTTAAACTATATGTGAAACTGTATTGATAAGCCAAGTTACATTGATTTTACTTGCTAATTGTTTATCATTTTTAACAGCACATGTTAATGGCATTGACTTTATTTACTCATCAGTATGCTGCTTCCTAAATGGTTTCTGGAGATAAGGGTTAATGAAGTTGCATGTTCTCTGTGACGAGACTGACGGTTATCAGTTGACATGCAAGTCCAGAGTCTATCAATGATCACACTAATAAAAATGCATGCTTTAGCCTCACCACATTGTTTTGCTATACTGTTCGCATTAGGTAACTTTGGAATTAGTGTCTGAGGGTAAGACCAGTCTGTCTGTCATACAGCCAGGATGAGGAACATTCCCTGGGTTGTTTCCATGTACCTCTGGCCTCTTTTACTGTTTCTCAATGGCTGCCAGACGTATGTGCTAAATGAAAAAGAGGACTTCATGCTACTTGCTGGTCCTTTAATAAACCAGCAACCAAGAAAAGATGGGGTGAACAGTGCCTTCGACTGTACTACCGAGTCTATACCAGACGGATCCAGAGGCTACTTTGAGTACCTCCAGAGGAAGGGGGCAACCCACTTTAAGGTGCCCCTTTCCTGGGCTCAGCTCCTGCCCACGGGACTCCCAAGCCAGCCCCAGCTAGCTGTAGTCAGGTGCTACCAGACCTTGTTGAACCAGCTGGTGGAGGTAGGTCTCCAGCCTCTGGGTATCCTTCACGGCTCTACTGTACCAGAAGCTCTCAGATTGAGCCATGGGGGCTGGGAGAGCCCTGACCTGGTGCAGATGTTTCATCAGTATGCAGAGTTTGCCTTCCTGGAGTTTGGACAGCAAGTGCGGTCCTGGGTGACACTGAGCCACCTGGATGAGCTGAAGGATGCAGAAGTCCTGAACGCACTCCAAGCTCATGCCAAGGCCTACAACCGTTACCATGAGTTGTTTCCTGGGAGAGGTAAGCATCATGTTTGTTGTATCTAGGCAGTCAGGTTCGTGCCTCTAGGAATCAAAAAGTGATTATACAAAGTGGACTCTCGAATATTCAGTGGGACATGGTAGAGGGGTGGTTTATTCTAGTATAAATTGTGGTATCTTGTGGCTACTTTTAAAGATGTGTTGTACATTGTATACTTATTATTTAACGTTCAATATCAGTTGACAAAATGTGGCTTGTGATAAAACAAAGTGTTGTATACTGGTTTGAGAGTCTTGTTGATTATCCTGTGCTCAATTTCTGTTTTGAAATTCAGAAGACTTATGAATGTGGATCAGCTTAAAATGTATCTTCCTGTATCTATAAGGGCTTTTCTTATCTATTATACATTATTGCTAGCATTATCAACCGCTTAATCAGATATTTTTTTTATTGTGATGTTCATTGGTATTTAATCCTTTTACAGAGAGACGTTTATCAGTTGGATTTGGAACAAGTGCTGTAAAGATTATCTCTGAGTTCAAAATGCCTACGGTGGTAAGATGTTGTCTGTATAGCATTGGCTAATTTATTTATATGATATATTAAATGTAATAATTTAAAACACATGTACATGTGTCATTTGGATTATGCTAAATAATAATAAAATTTACTTTGTGTATAATTTCAAAACAGGCAGATTTCTTGTCACTGGAATTAGAATATGACTGTACCTCTCAAACAAACCTTTACAAGGATTTGAGCACCATACAGGTAATATTTTTGCATTTCTACTAGTGCTAGTGTGAAATAAACTTTTCTCAACCCTTTTCTCTTTTTCTAAGCTAGTAATATTGTCCTGTACTGTGTATTTGATACACAGTACAGTTACTCTTATATTTCAAAGCAATCCATTGGGAGGACACCTTTATTGATAAACAAGATGACCGTTCTGGGCTGTCCTTTAGATCAATTCCAGACACTTGGCAACTTCTTAAAAGGTAAATGTTTAATGTAAAGTTATGTGTGTGTGTAGCTTGTAAGTATATTCTTTAAATATTTGATAAATGTATTTGCATGATGCTTTTAACAGGAAGCCCTTCTATGTGTAGTTAGATTCATTTTAACTGTTTCAAACAATGCACTTCAGTCATCTTTGTTTATTCACGGCCACTCATCTCATGTAATAAAGTTCTTTTAAATGTATTAAAGTTCTGAAAAGAAACGACCTGAATATCATTGGACTTGACATGGAAATGTTCAGTGAACTCACAACAGATGACATACTAAAAAGGTAACTTTTAACAGTGTTGTAAAACAATTTGCATGTTAAAGTCTATGCAAAATATTGAATCCATGTGACATTTATATATTTGTTTTTCTTCCTAGTAGCATGCCTCAATATACAAGAAAGTTAACCAGTTATCAGAGTGTTTGGGATATGGTTGGTGCCCACATAACATCAGAGCGAGATCTTTTCTTGCATAAATCTTTTCCAAGTGGCTTCCAATGGGCCACCTCCAGCGAGTCCTTCAAGGTTGAAGGAGGCTGGTCAGAAGACGGGAAAGGAGAAACAATTTGGGATCGTTTTGCACATGAAAACAAAGTGTTTGATAATCAGACTGCAGATGTGGCCTGTGACAGCTACCACAAGATTGACTATGATGTCTATCTCCTCCGTGGTCTCCATGTCAACACCCACCAATTTTCCATCTCCTGGGCCCGGGTTTTCCCTCATGGCCACCAGGGGAGCCATTCTGAGAAAGGAGCTCTTTACTACGACAAGCTGATCAACTCTCTGATTGAATCTGGCATACAGCCTGTTGTCACCCTCCACCACTGGGACCTGCCACAGGCCCTACAGGACTGTGGCGGATGGACCAACGTTTCCATTGTGGAAGCCTTCAGGGAATATGCTGACTTCTGCTTCTCCAGGTTTGGAGACAGAGTTAAGGCTTGGAACACGTTCAGTAGCCCCTGGGTGGTGAGCCATGCTGGGTATGGAACCGGTGAGCATCCCCCTGGAATTAAGGACTATGTGGTTGCCTCCTACCAGGTAAGAAAGATTCATACTTGCTTGCAATGAGGTTTTCTGAATGTCTTGCATGTGTAATATTTGTATGTGTTTGTAGGCCACTCACAACATGCTGAAGTCACATGCTGAGGCGTGGCATGTCTACAACGATAAACACAGGAAGACACAGGGAGGAAAGGTGGGCATTGCCCTGAACTCTGACTGGGCAGAGCCTAAGGATCCCTCCAGACCTGAAGACATAGCAGCTGCAGAACGCTACTTGCAGTTTATGCTGGGCTGGTTTGCCCATCCCATATTTGTAGATGGGGATTACTCTGCATTGCTTAAAACTCAGATTGAACAGAAAAGAAAAGCTTGCCCCCTCACTGAACCTGCCAGACTTCCAGTCTTCACTGCAGATGAGAGTCGGAGGATCCATGGTACAGCCGATTTCTTCGGCTTGAACCACTATACCTCCCGTTTAGTCAACAACAGTGTTGGTGGCTGCACGTCTGGCCCTCAGGGGGTTGGTGACTTTCAGGCCCATGTGGACCCATCCTGGTCCTCTACAGCATCTGACTGGATCTACTCTGTACCATGGGGCCTTAGGAGACTGTTAAACTTCATCTCAGCTGAGTACCTAAATGTAACCAAGGTGCCTGTCTACATTACTGGAAATGGAATGCCAACCGCGTACAGTGGGAACACACTCAATGACGCCAGTCGAGTCAATTATATTAGGAGTTATGCCTATGAGGCCCTGAAAGGTATGTTGTTGAAACAAAACATCTAAATGGTATTGTATAATTATTGTGTTAATATAATAGCTGATTGTGTGTTTTTCAAACAGCTATCCATGTGGATGGGGTGGATGTACAGCGTTTTACTGTTCAGTCTCTCATGGATGGCTTTGAGGGACCACAAGGCTACAGTGAGCGTTTTGGACTGCACCATGTCAACTTTGACCTGCCAGACAGGCCCAGGACACCAAAGAAGTCTGCCTATTTTTACTCCAAACTTATTGAGAACAATGGCTTCATTTCAGCAAAACAAAGCTTTAATACACATGCCTTGAAAAACTATGACAGCAATAAGTTACCTTCTCTGCCCGCATCTAAAGTCCCATCCGAAGCTAGGATTGTATGGAGGAAATTCTCAAGCCAAACCAAATTCCAACGCAAACTCTACCACTATGGAGTCTTCTCCCAAGGCTTCCACTGGGGTGTAGGATCCTCTGCTTATCAGGTTGAAGGTGGCTGGGATGCTGATGGGAAGGGGCTCAGTGTTTGGGACTCATTCTCCCAGAAACCTGGTAATGCTAATGGAAATGTAGCCTGTGACAGCTATCACAGACTGGAAGAAGACCTTTACATGCTCCGAGCTCTTAAGGTGAAGGCCTACAGATTCTCCCTATCCTGGTCCCGGATTTTTCCCAATGGACACCGTGCCTCTCTGAATCAAAATGGTGTAGACTACTACAACAGGCTCATCAATGGCCTTCAAGCATACAATATCACACCCATGGTGACAATCTACCACTGGGACCTCCCCCAAGATTTGCAGAACATAAATGGTTGGGCCAATGCTAGTATGATTGACATTTTCAATGACTTCTGTGACTTCTGCTTTGCCACATTTGGAGACAGAGTGACGTTTTGGATGACCTTCAACCAGCCTCATACAATTGCATGGTCAGGATATGGACTTGGGCAGGTCCCACCAAATGTTAAGAATCCAGGGGTTGCTCCATACAAAGTTGCTCACAACCTTCTTAAAGCACATGCCAAAGCCTATCACACATACGATGACAAGTATAGAAAATCCCAGGGTGGTCTGGTATCTATTGCCCTCAATGCTGATTGGATTGAACCCAAAGATGTCCATCTCCCACGGGAAGTGATGGCTGCGGATCGTGCTCTACAGTTCCAACTTGGCTGGTTTGCACACCCTATTTTTAAAAATGGTGATTACCCCGATGCAATGAAATGGCAAGTTGGAAACAAGAGTGAACTACAAGGTCTTCCAGTGTCCAGACTTCCTTCATTCACTGAGGAAGAAAAGGCTTACATCAGGGGCACTGCAGATGTCTTCAGTATAAACCACTACACTACCAAGGTAGCATGCCACTCCACAGCTAGGCTCAGTCCTAAGTCCTATAAACATGATCAAGATATAGTTGAGGAAGAGGAGAGTGATTCCCAAAACACTGCTATCAGTAAACAGAGAGCTGTTGCATGGGGACTTAGAAGACTCCTTATCTGGATCAAGGAGGAGTATGGAGACCCAGAGATTTACATTACAGACAACGGAGTAGCTACTGACACAAAGACCACAGTAGATGATACCGACAGGATCTTCTACTACAAAACGTACATTGACGAGGTTCTGAAAGGTATTTCTTTCTATATAGTTATACCATTTCATTACATAAAATAATGTTGAAAATGATTGTTGAGACAAAGCTAATATGTCTGGCCTTTATGATTGTTTTCAACAGCACATAATTTAGATGGTGTGAAGGTCAGAGGATACATATCATCTCTAATGGATTCCTTTGAGTGGCTCAATGGGTACAAAGTAGGATTTGGACTCCATCATGTGGACTTTATGAACCCAAACCGACCAAGGACACCAAAACGCTCAGCTCACTACTACTATCAAATCATAAAGGACAATGGCTTCCCACTACCAGATGACGAGAAACCACTGCATGGATATTTCCCCAAAGGATTCATCTGGAGTACAGCAACAGCGTCATACCAGGTGAATGATTAACATGAGTCATGTATCTTCATGGAAGCGTAGATACATCTATTTTATCTATATCTACAGTATATATTATAACGTTTTTCTTTCTTCCTGCAAGATTGAGGGAGGCTGGAGAGCTGATGGGAAAGGCCTCAGCATATGGGACAAGTTCTCCCACACTCCCCTCAGAGTGTTCAACGACGACACGGGGGACATAGCTTGCGACAGCTACAACAAGGTAGAGGAAGATGTTGCTATGCTGAGGAAACTGAAGGTGACCCACTATCGTTTCTCCATTTCCTGGTCAAGAGTGCTTCCTGATGGCACCAACACACACATCAACGAGGCTGGGCTCAACTACTACCACAGACTGGTGGATGCATTGCTTGCTGCTACCATTCAACCACACGTAAGTGAACCTATGGTTATACATCATGTACATATTAATCTGCTGATAGCTCTAACATGATGATCTTATTTTCTTTAGATAACCTTGTACCACTGGGATCTACCACAAGCTCTCCAGGATGATGGGGGCTGGGAGAATATCACCATCATCGACAGATTCAGGGACTATGCAGACATCATCTTCAGCCGCCTTGGCCCCAAAGTCAAATATTGGATCACCATCAATGAGCCCTATAATATCGCAATGGTGGGCCATGGGTATGGAGCAGCTGCCCCAGGTCATTCATAAACAACGTATTTTTTACTTATAGCTCATAGGCTGTGAATGTGACAAATGTGAAATATTTACATTACACATACATAATATCACTTATTGGTATACATATTTTGCTCTCATGAGATTTCACAGAATCAATTGTAGTTTAATTGAAAATCCTAAACAGGGATCAGCTTCAGACCGGGCACCCTGCCCTACCTGGTGGGTCACAACCTGATCAAGGCCCACGCTGAGGCCTGGCACCTCTACAACGACAAGTACCGTGCCAAGCAGGGGGGTCTCATCTCCATCACCATCAACTCTGACTGGTCTGAACCCAGGAACCCTCACAAGCAGGAGGACATCGATGCTGCCAGACGGGTGGTGCAGGTAGCAACTACAGACACAACTTTGAGACAACAATGAGAGCCTTCAAAGCAATACTGGTCACCCCTGGTTGAACTGAGAGCTGTAGTGAAACATAGAAAAATATATATAAAAAATGTTCGTAAAAGTGTAAAACCTGTTGCTATTAAGTCTTTAGTTTATTCTAAAGAGTGACAGCTCTCTCAGTCTAAGATATCTTAATGATAACCAACCATCATTTCTTTTGGTGCAGTTCTATATTGGCTGGTTTGCCCATCCTATATTCAATGGAGACTACAGCAATGTGATGAAGACGATTATTCGTGACAGAAGCTTAGCTGCTAACCTTTCAAAGTCTAGGTAAGACAGTGCTGTAACCTGAAAGTAAAGAACATGTTTTTTGTAAGAAGTACAAGTAAGCAGATGTTACGAAGTCCCAATGTTGGTCCTCTGTGATACCGGTTATTGGTAAATTGGAACGTATTCCTTAAGATTACCAGAGTTCACTCCTGAGGAGATCAAGAGGACTAAGGGGACCCATGACTACTTTGGTTTTAACCATTACACAACTGTCCTGGCGTTTCCTGTGGACTACGGCAAACTGCAGCACTATGATGCCGACAGGTAAGGCAGAAGGATTCCCCCAAACACAAGCAGTCAACTAAAAACAGCACAGCACCGAGTACATTAATACCTCCATGTTGATCTCATCTTATTTATGATCACATTTTTGGTTCGATCATTTATTTACAGTTGAATCAATATAGAACATGCCTACTGTTAAGGTTCTTCAATTCAGGGTGAAGCATGGGAGCTTTATAGTAGAGTTAAACCTGCACTATGTAAGTGTTCCCATCAGCAGCCTCTAGTGGCTTGAGTTGATAATTTTCAGACAGTTTATGTTGTAGGAGAGTTTGAGACAAGTCTATCCATCCATTATTGACTCTCAGGGTGTGTTTTATTCTTGTGAAACTTTCAAGTTCAGATATTTTTTTAAAGGAGTAAAAAGCTACAGGAGAAAAGCTACATAGTGCAGGTTCAAGGCTAATGGGCCATATTCACGTAGCGGCCATCTTCCTTCTTTACTCTAGCTGTGTGGGGGACCAGAAAGCAAGATGAAACCAAGATGGCCGCTAGGTGAATAAGACTCATAGACAAATATAATGTTCCCCCAGGGGCGCCGGGACCATTGCTGACCGCGCCTGGCTGGACTCAGGCTCATCGTGGCTCAAGGTGTCCCCGTTTGGATTCAGGAGGATACTTAACTTCATTAAGGAAGAATATGGTAATCCACCCATCATAATCACAGAGAACGGCATGTCAGAGCGAGGACCTGTCGATCTGAACGACGTCCACAGGAGCTACTACTTTGAGCAGTACATCAACCAGGTTCTTAAAGGTACAGTAGTCACGTCAACACAGCATAGCTTACATTAAACATCAGAGCAAACCCCAACCTACACCTTTTGCTAGTTGTCATTTTCAATCATTTTCCCCCTGAATTAATGTTTTGTCATTGCAGCTCGCCTGCTCGATGGCGTCGATATCCGGGGCTACACGGCGTGGTCGCTAATGGACAACCTAGAGTGGGCAACCGGGTTTTCTGAAAGATTTGGTCTGTTTTACGTCAATCACTCCGACCCCAACCTCTCTCGTGTTGCTAAAACCTCTGTGGCGTCCTACTCCACCATCATCTCCTGTAACGGTTTCCCTGACCCGGCCTCTGGACCTCATGAATGTTTAAGTCCTGAACCTGAAGGTAAAATGAAGCAGAGCTTGTTTTTCCACTGCAGCTGAACTAGCACTAACAAGAGTGTTGCTAGTTGTCATTAACAAGGTGTAGGCTCAGATGTAGATTGATTTTAAGCTTTGAATTAGTTTGAATAAAATGCAAATTGTCTGCCGTTTGAGCCGAACAAATCTTTTGCTCTTTCTCAGTCATCAAGAATATTGACACACATTAATACAAATGTGTATCAATGATCTCAATGATTGGCAGTCACCGAATTTGTATTCATTCAAATAAAACACACACCATCATCCTCTCGACAGGAACCAGCAGCCCAACCACCAGCGCTCCTCCTCACCTGGACTACATGGTCAACTTTCTGGGCATGGGCCTCTCTCCCAGCGAAGCCCAGACGGGACTGTACACCACATTCAGTCTGCTTATCGTTGCCACGCTAGCGGTTGCGTCTGTCTACTTCCGCCTTGTGAAGGCCAGAAAGCAGCGGCCTTGAAACGGCGTACCTTTCAGCCCTCCCGTATTTCACCCTTCTCTCTCCTGCTGTCCTTCTGTTTAAATATTTTCCTGTAAATCCCCTGTATTTTTAACCTTTCTTATAAAGGTTAATAAGAACATAAACCATTTAATAGCTACCTGGTTGTCACTTACTTAATGTAGGAACTAGTTAACCCGATCCTCGTTGCACTGATTATTTTAAAGCAAGTGGTTGCCAAGTGGTGATTTTAGGATTCACTGTGTGTCCCCTTGTCTAAATGTAAGGGGTATGTGGACCCTTGTCTAAGTGTAAGGGGTATGTGTCCCCTTGTCTAAATGTAAGGGGTATATGGACAGTGGTGGCGGGACGCCGGAAAATGTCCCTTATTTTCAAATCCCAATGTTGACGGCTGTAAAACGGTGAAGACTAAATCTGTAAATTATCTGTTGTATCATCAATTCATTACACATTAACAATACTAAGTATCTTGTAAAACTGTATTTTATGTAATAATATTTGTCAATAATATCAACAAGAAAGTGTTCAACAAAAAAAGACCATGAAGCTGTATTGATATAATAAAGGGGCTGTCTGGAGCAAGAGATAAGTTGTGTAATGGCAGATTACGGCCACAAGGGGCCGCAAAAACAAACTACAAAAGGTTGAGTTTGTGTATAACATTTGTGGAGCCCTTTTATAAGATTCATAACTACATTTTACTTTCATACTAATATTTTTTGTCCGGTGAAACATGAGTAAAATAAGTAATTCATTGATCCACATGAAACTACGGCTGTATGTAATGTATTTCTTTATTGAAAGAGAAAGCACCCCTGAGGCTAGCTAAAAGGCCATAGTTGAGTTGTGTGCGCCTCCTCTAGCTCTGCAGAACGACACAGCCTGACACACCTTGCCATAAATACACAGTTCAGTATTCACATTTCAAATCTCCAAAAAGTAAAAATCAAATGAAATAATTTTAACGGTCAACATGGTCCATGTGTTGAGATATATTTTTTCGAACAAAGCAGGTGAAAAACCAGTTTAGCTGATTCAGCATGCAGGCTCGGACCGCTCGTCATATTGAAGTGCATTCATTCATTTGGGGGAATTTGCTTTGGTAAAATGAAATGCCAGATAAATATGCCAAAGCCAATGTGTTCTTTTTTGTTCAAGACAAATTTTAAATGTATTTTTTGATTTCAAATAAAATTTGAATTTTGCTGACACCCGATGCAATGTGCCTTAATATATAAACTTTGCCAAATGGGACCAAAATACTCTAATAACTCTTAATACTCTACTAACTCTTAATACTACTAATAACGTTATTGAACTAGGATTAGATACAAAACATTCCTTAGGCTTCGAATGGCTGTCATCCTCTGTCTGGTATTGTCTTAGAGCTGACCCAAGTGTGCTTGCATTTTAACTTTGTTAGTAAAAAGCAAAATTTAAACCAAGACCCAAAGTCGTAGGTTAAAGGTTCTTCATTTTTTTAAGAATCTTTCCTTTTATTTCAATTAAAAGTAAGTGTCTTCACCCTGGGCCACGGGTTCATTACAGAATTATACAACTCGTGTGGCGGGCCCACGGGTGAACCGCCCGGCGCCTAACTGGGGACCCAGCTTTTCTTCAACAACACCGCTGAAAGTTACATACGCCAGTCTTTTCTTTTTTTCAAATGTTCTTTTGTCCAGGCCTGGGACACACTGAGGTAAAATTGACAGTAATAAATTATTCAGTTGTTTTAAAAAAACACTGCAAGATCATATCAATAATACAAAAAGTATCAAACATACATAATAACATCGTCTTTAAACACAGCCCAATCCCCACCCCCGGCCCACAGTCCCGTCTCCTGCCACTGCTCCAGAGTCAAGCAGGCCATCCTATAAACAAAACAGACTGTTGAAAAGTCCCTTTTACAATATTTATTCATCCTGTGTCTCTACATTGACATTAACTGCAGATTTCCTTTCATTTCCTTTGCAGTAATTCAAAAGCTGCTGAACTCAGCCTTTGATTCCACGGTTTGA
>JAOPJH010000076.1:12170468-12181479 GCA_027122575.1 Merluccius polylepis
ACATCATTCATAACTCAACACACACCCAATAAAAAAAGAGGCAAAAACGCAGCCCTGCTAATGTGTAAAGGCGCGGTCTGCAGACAATGCGAACACAACACCCGCCCCATGGACACATGGACACTAAACCGACACAACTGGGAGCCGCTTCTGCCCCGGCGACGCGCGTAAAGCGCCTCGTAACCTCGTGGGAAGGAGGATGTTGCCTTTTGACCATAAGGGCGGAGGAGAGGAGTGGAAAGCGTTCAGGAGTGGAATTTGAGAGCGCTTCGCTGGCAAGACAAAAGCGAGCGGCGCAGCAGTCTCCAGGGCAGTGCCCCTGAGGGTGACGGTCAGGGGAGGAATGCGATCGGGGTGCCACGGCGGCGGCGACGGCCTCGGAGGTTTCCACCGCCAACACCACACAGAGAGAGCAAGAGAGAGAGCGAGAGAGAGCGAGAGAGAGCGAGAGAGAGCGAGAGAGACCATGAGGCCCGTGGGGGTGGGTGTGACCTGCTAACCCTTCGCACTCTTAAGAGTTACCAAAAAGTCTTGACATTGAGTTGGTTGATGAGTTGGGACCAGAAGCGTGGACGTAGAGTTTGATGGACAGCTTTGTCTTGGGGGGGGGGGGGGGAGGGGCTGGCTGCAACGTCTCTAACCGAGTTGTTGCTAAGCTTTCTTGGCCCCCTTTTTAGGTCTGACATTTTTTTCCGAACCCCAATTTCATAAATTGCTGCTCATCCGCCCTGGATGTCAATTTTCCTGATATTGTATTTGTTGCCGTGTGATGACTGAAAGGGGTTTAGGGGAAATGTGTCAAATGTTGGGATCCTACCTGCTGTTTAACCATCATCTATGTTGGCATTGATTTACAGGTATAATTATGTCTTAATTCTGCACTTTGGAGATTAAAAGATTGAAAAGAAGAGATTTGTGTCTGTGTCGTGACTTGCAAGTGGCTTGCTTGGTTTCGTCTCTTGCTAAATAAACACGGTAGGAGAACACATAGTATCCCAATGAACACATATCCATACATCACTTAGCACAGGCCCGTATACATCTATAAATATATATACAATATAGTCGTAGTGTTTTACAAGCACTGGGGACCACTAAGTACATTTTGCTGGCACCGAGCCGCTGGCCTACGCCTCCTTGGGCGTGAGGTCATCAGCACTTCAAAATGCAGTAAAATGTGAATCTATACCCAGGTACACATACAATAAAATATCTCTTTAATGACATAGTGTGTATATATATATGACATTGTGTATAGACAAACGTTTGGAAAGAAGGAAGAAATTCCCTCCCCTCCATATGACGACTGTTACCACTGTCCAGCACTGCTTCCAACAATAAACTTTTCCACAGATCCTCGTTTTTTTTCCCTTTTTTATTGTTTTTTCTCCTCATCTCCTCCCATCCTCGTAAACGTTTTGTTCGGCGGAGGAGGAGGAGGAGGAGTGGACCATCTGAACCCAAATCGGCGTGCACCTCCTCAGGTCACTTCCTGTCTGGGTGGAGTGCCGTTGGTAGCGGTAGTGGACAAAGCCGTCACAGGATAGGCTTGTCCGCCGGGCGTATCCCCAGCACACCTCTTCTCCTGGCCCTGTGACCTTTGCCCAGTCTGCCTTTCAGGGGTTATCAAAGTAACTTGTGACCGATGAGGTCACCGCGTGAGGCGGATGGCGATGAAGCGATGACGGCTGGATGATGTCTTCGGATCAACAGACGACACGAGATCCAGGCGACTTTCGATGTGAAGTGCGGCCAGTTAAAGCTCAAAGTGTGGCAGGATTAAACATGTAATGAAAACAATCAAATCCGATCACTTTGAGGGCCAGAGGCGGCACAGTAAGCTCAAGAGTTACGTCGCCTGTGAGACATCTTTGATCCAACGGCATGTTTACAGTGATCGCCACGGCAACGGTCGCACCATCCATGAAACATAATCGGTACGTCGCAGGCCAAGAGAAAGACTTTGGGTAAAGAAGCAGCACATTCCAGAATAAATACTACATTACCCATGAGGCTCGTTGCAGCAAGCCGGGCCTTCATCTCTCCCCCTTCTCCCTCTCTCTCTCTCTCCCTCTCTCTCCAAGGGAATAATACTGAAATCACTAGCAGTGGGGTGGAGCAATCATTTTAGGAAGGGAAGTGTACCTTGTAATATATCAAAATAACCATTACCTTTAGTGTCCATGATGTTATTTGGAGGTCCTGTCTATCTCCAATGGTAGAGCATGTCATTAATGAGTTTCCCCACTGGGGTCATCCATGCTAGGAACGTATGCACTCACAGTATTGTAAGATGCTTCGGGGAAGAAAAAAAAAAGCCACCGAAATGCGGTCATGATTTACTGGGTTATTTACTGGGTATCTGAACTTGTACCAATGACTTTAGTTCATGATTGCCAATCTTAGACGCACAATGAGTAGGATTTGTCGGTTGCGGTTCGTAAACACAACATTCAAAGTTAGTCCCTCCCCGGCTGAACGACACCAGAAGCGCTCGCCAGCGGGTGAAAGCCAACCCCAGATTGACTCTGGTTTTGGATGGAGCTTGGTCCGCTTGGTGTTCGCCTCGCTATGTTTTCGTTATTTCGTTACTGTGTTGATCTCATCCTTTCCCTCCGACACTGTGGCCTTACCTTGCAATTTCACAGAACGTCACGTCACAACGCTAAACAGTATAATTACAAGGTGATTACTCGCATTACATCAAGACCACTGTGTAATTGAAGTAGAACCAAAAGAAGGGCAACTAAATAAGCTTTCAAACCTTATCACAACATTAGCACCCTAATTAGATTTACTGTAACCCAATCGTCTGTGCTGTTTTCTTTCCATTTACCACAATTGCACACAACGACTTTAAGTACACCCCGACCACCGCCACCCCGCCCCCCTCCCAAACCGCGAACCCAACCCCTGAACCCTGTGTGCATCTGCTCAACTGCAAATGCTGCACCTCAACTCACAAGGTTAGAGTCACAAACTCTCTCCTTTTTTTTGGTAATGTAAACATCCTGTCCCACGGCATCACTTCCTGCTCCTGTGCTGTGATGAAATTAGCTGGAGATTTGCCTTTTGAGGTTTTGAAAGTTTCCCAGCGTGGGACACAGTGAGCCTGGAAGAAGACAAGGCCAGTGGAGCTCCTTCATCACTAGCCCCACATTCATCATCGTCACCACCACCACCATCCCCATCAAGCTAGCCTCTTTCACACGCTACAAACTCACAGGGTTGAATGTTCCTCTTTCTCGTTGGCCTTCTTAAAAAATTAAAACAATGAATCAGTTGTGGGCTTCCTCTGTAAACGTTTTTCAATGACTCATAAATACATAATCGTGATTTGTGATTTCAGGAGTCCTCCAAGAGCTCTGCAGATGTCATGAACAACACAGAGGAAAACAATGGGAGGAATCAAAACAGGAGAGACAAAGAGATGAGGCGAGGGAAGGAGCTGGAGAGGGGGCCCCTGGGGGCCCCCAGGGCACCAGGGGGACCTCTGTATTTGGCTCCTACACCGGGTCTGGCTTCACAGAATGCACCTGAGTACACAGATTTACACAGACAGCTCCGGCGAGCGCATCTGAAACTGGAATATTCCAACGCGCTGCCTCCTTACATCACTACAGCTGGAGCGGATTTACAGAGAAACTGGGCCCTGAAGCGACTCTCACACACACACAAATATACACACATGCACACACAAACACACACAAGGACACACATGCACACACGAACAATAAGGAAATAAAAGAGCAGTATGTGTGGAGACTGACTATGCCCTGCTGTGTCCAGGGAGGTTCCTGTACTATTTACCAACCCACTCATCCATCACTATATCATATTTATTTATTTGACTTATTTAGGCGTTCCAATGTTGACTGCCCATGGGTTGGTAACTATAGACAGATCTGGAGTCAAACTGGTTAGCTTTTATTTTATTATTTCATTTGGACACTTTTATCCAAAGCGACAGTACCATGAGCGCAAGCATGGATGGGCGCGGCGTGGGAATCGAACCCGCGACCCTGGCAGCAATACTGTAGTGCCATGCGTTTACCAATACAGGCTAAATTAGAAGCAAGCCGTTGAAGTGAGGTCTTAACTACTTCAACAGAGGTTACACATGACTCTCAGAGCTGTCTTTAAAACAATCATCGCCAGTCATTAAAATACATCCCCTTTTTTCCCCCCCATGAGCCCGGGTGTCATCCTGTTAGCGAGACTACACTACGTACTCGGCGAAAAACATTGGGCTGTCAGTGAAAAATGTTGGCATGGCGCGTGCCGACGGTTTCTGGACAAACCCGCTGGTACCTCCCCGTGTCCGGCTGGTTTCCACTGCAGGGATCGGATGGATGAACATAATGAGAGTTCCAGCGGACGGCTATTTTTAAGGTGCTCGGAGACAAGCCTGTTATTGCAGCGGAGGTAGAGGGAGGCCCGCTGGTGTGTTGGATTATTCCACAGAGCCACACTCCAGACTTTATGGGCCTGAAAATAACTGTCCTACCTACCTAGCCCTCCCAACCTCCTCCCCCCCCCCCCCCGCAAAACCTCCACCACCCCACTACCCCTCTCCCTGTGGCCATCACAGAAAGGTCATCCGTACGCAAAAGTGTGTATCCGCTCAAGTTGTTGTCTCACAGAATATTAGGTGAACCACGGGTTCAACGTGTGTGACTTTGGGGAACTGGGAAAACAGATTGGATGTCGGGCAGTTTCCTGCCTGCTTCACTGGGAATCTTCCAAATGGATTAGCGCTGTTATGAAATGAAATATGAAATGTAGAGACCTATTCCTAGGTATTCCTGGTGTCCACACACTATTAGTAGAGCAAGGTTAAAACTCAGGGAGGGTTGGCTGTTCGAGTGTGGGTTTAGTGATGTAATCATGGCATTGTTGGCACATCTACAACAGCTAAATATATATATATATATACACCGTAAGCATGTGTACACAATGGACATGGACCTTATGGACATTTGTTGTGTGTGTAATTTCCAAGGAAAAAGGTAGGAAGCAAAAGCTTTCAGGTCCCTCGGTTACAGATTTGCGAGCCCTACCAACATTTATGGGGTCCATGACCCCATTTTTAGATCAGACCCCAACTTGCATCTGCTTCCCCACACATTCCTTGTATGTGCAAATATACTTAATTCTGATTCTGATCATTTGAACCCTATGGATATGACACCAAATGGTTAGTATAGTTCAACAGTCATTGTTCGTAGACCGCGCCTTTAAAACCTTTTAAGTTATCATTTCATGAAAAATGTACCATCAGACATCTACATTTACATTTATATTTAGGGCATTTAGCAGATACGTTTGTCCAAAGCGAATTACAATAAGTACATTTATCAGGAGAAAGTAAAACAACAATATATCACTGTTGGTACAGCAATGGTGTCAATAGAACAAGTTTCTATTTGCAACATAACTGCTGGGTTTAGCTCTCCTTTCTGGTATACCGCATGGATAGCTACGATAAGATGCTATACGATGCTAAGTACTATTTAATTGACGTACTCCCCCTCTGCATAGCAGGCTATGGTGTCCCGAGTGGCGTCCCGACCCCAGGTAACCACCTGAGTTCCCAACGATAACGATAACAGAACCTTAAATGTCCTAATGCTGGAGCTCTTTGATAGCCCTCCAGCAGCCTTGTTGTTCCTCCATCAGATATAAGCCCGATGCCAGGGCCCGACTCCTGTGCTTACAACAGGGGAACTAGCACCTGCTGCTTCTTGTTTCGGTTGTCATTCAGCCCGGAGAGACAAACCCACCCTGTTCGTTTGGTTTATTTTGGGATCGCCTCAGGACGGTCAACCTCGGAGTTGTTGCTACATTTTCTCGGACATCAGAGCGAGTGAAGCGCTCTTTTGTTGAACGCGGCAGCGTCTGGATGCTATCACAATCAATCAGACATGTCGGTTTAAACTTGTGAAAATATTGCTTGAGTCCTCTAAAAGGCGTTTCTTTTATGGCAGCTTGGTGGTCTTGACATGGGGATGATAAAAGACGAACATCAAGAGTATAATAGCACTAAAAGCACTAAAAGTTTCACCATTTTAAGTCGCTTCCAAAAGCCTGCAATAGCTATAAAAAGTGACAAGGACTTGGAACCAATGGCCACAGACTCTCCTACGGTCATAGTCACAAGGTCTTTTCATGTTTTTGCTTGAAACTTCAAACGCAAAAGAAAACAAGAAAACAAAAATGATGGAAAGGGAGACCCAAGTAGAAGGCTGAGCCGGAGTTTAAAGAGTTTCACCTGTTGAAGGATGAATTGCATCTGGTCCAAACCCGATGCGGGGGTCATCAAAAATGCTTGAATCGGCGAAATAAACAATAAAGTGCTTCAATTGCATCCTGCTTCACCGTCTCATAAACGAGTCAATCAGCCAGGCGCTTTTCTGTAATCACGTCAGGGAAAGTCTATCGTGGATTTGGCAACGGTAATGTAAACAAACAATGATTGGACTGAGGGCCTCTAACCTTGACATCCTTGGTTCCCCGCAAAGATGCTTTACACCTGCAGAATGTGAAATGAGTTGCAGACTGGGCTCGCTTCATGTGTCTTTGTGTTATCGTGAATGCCCTATTTCTGTTTGCCATACACAATATGTTTTCTGAAGGACTCCAGAAAGCTCCTTTGGAGTGGATGTTAGTGGTGTATGACACTTCACATTAACACCAACAATTGAGAAGCAGTTAGTCCTTGACAAGGTGCTTAAAAGCATGTTCTCCAGATCGTTTATGAATTCTTAACTGTACCATGCTGTACATATGTCCAACAGGCCTCAAGATTTAGCTTTTTTTTTTTCTTCTAGAAGAAGCTGGAAGACATTTAATGGGCAGCAAAGGAAGATGCTTAGGTCACTGGAAAGTGAGGGGTGTGAAGCTCCATTACGGGTTTGATAATTCCATAAACAGACAAGATAATCCTTTACATCGTAACGCAATCAGCTCACCAAAACGGCCGCGTGATCCACAGCTGAGCGGAAAGAATGTGAGACAGACGCGAGAGGATTCGATTCCAGCTTTCTCTCCAAGACGGTGAAGAAATAGGGGATTTATATACAGACAGATTAATGTACAGACACACACATATATATATATATATATGGTCAATGACGCAGCGAAAGACCACATAGGTATCAAAAGCGTGAGGCTATAATTCCATGTAACTATTGTTCCACGTAAATCCTTTCACTTCCGGCTCATCTTAGTTTCAGCAGGATGCAAAGGATGACGGTGTGCCACTTTCGTTGTAATGTATAATTAAACCAAACCAAAAAAGAAAAACCCAAGGACCAATGTGCGTAAGCCACATTACGTATACCGCACTTTATTCATTTATAGAATAATGGCACTGCAAAATAAAACTAAAACTAAAAACAGTCTCACGTCTGTAGCGACACCGTCTACCTCAATTCATCTGAACGGGGAGCCAGTTTAAAAATATATTCAGTTGAAGCACCCAAGGTCTCTCGTTTTAAAATAGGGGAACGAGACAATGGGACCTTGACGGGAGCACAAGCTTTGCTTACCCGTTGCCATGGACACGGCGCAGGAAGCAGGCTCCAGTCTGCGGGATCGCTCCCAGTGCGACCATTCACCCTAATTTTCTGTTGATAATTGGCTATCTTGTAAGAACAAACTGTTAATCTGGTAGAACAATATTGGTTTCATTGTTGCTGGGGTCTGGCGGCGGTCTGCAGTGGACCAATGGCTTTTGCAGAAGCTTGAAGAAATGACCCTGGCGAGAACACACTTCCTGTCTGCTTGAACATTAACTAGACAGCCCGCCCCCCCCACGACCCTCCATCCAAAAGCCACATAGATAATTGGCTTAACTTTTCTCTGTTGGACAAATATATCAACGTGAGGGGGGACATATTATTGAAAGTGGAGCCCTTCTGGGATTACCTTAACACTTAACTTTACCTTAACACTTAACATTTACATTTGTTGGAGGATTGTATTATTATTATTGTTATTATTATCATGACTGACTTGACATAAGCACTAAAATAACCCAAGTCATATGGCTGGCTATCCTGCACTGCAATCTCATTGTTTTTGGAAACTCGAATAAAGTAGCCCTTAAATCTGTAATCACTCCAATAGCAATTGTGTGCATGTATTGTTCTCAGCCTCACCTGCAAGTGATTTCAGATAAAAAAGCGCCTGCTATATAAAGGCATCCTCCCCGCCCTCATTGTACAAAGGTTTAAATGAAGGGTATACTGACATGGCCTTCCCATGATCCACAAACATCTTTTGGACGCCTATCTCTTGGGGTTTTCCTTCCTATCCTGCCCTTTAACTTTCCAATGCTGTAAGGACTCCTGTGTGTGTCTTAAATGTAAACGCATTATTTGGTTGGTGCATGGCTTTTCATGCGGTCTGAAGCCAATAGTGTGTCACTCCGCTGCAGGTACAACGCCAGGGTCATCCAGGATGTCCCTCGCTATTAGCAACAGTTTGAAGAGCTGACCTACTTTGCAGCATCTCCTTGCTAACGTTCCTGGGATGCAGTTACATGGAGGACTGTAGCCGGGAATAATGCTTTAGGGATTATCGTAAGACTGCAACTGGCATCGAGTCATGCAGCTGTAATCAAAAAAACGAGCTCTAATTGCCTTTAACCGAATGAAAGAGAAGTCCGATTTGTATTAAATGCAAACGTTGGCCAAGGACACAGCTGAAAGTCCTTATAGAGATAGAGACATAAACTTCAAACAGATTCCAAAGAGGTTCTGCAGCATTCAGTTTACATGTTGTGTCATAAAAAGCATTTGGTAGATACTGCTTCGCAAGCATTTCTCCAGCCAATAAAAATCAATCAACTGTTACTTATAACGGAGCACACAGTTCTGTGGCATCCTAATAGGTACAACATTTGGTGGTTTTCATAAACCGGTACCGATCGGTCGATCAACAACTAAGTTGGACACGATAAACCTTAAAACCTTTATTTTTATTTTTATTACAATATACAAACAAACAAAATAATATATTGATATACACAACAACAATACAGCAATAAACTAAAATAACAATTAACCATTATTCTGTCTGAGCGTTCCCAAAAGACAGCGGAACGGGCTTGAGATTTTCACACACTTAAGCCCCCGGGGCAGCCTGGCCCTGTCACTCGCCATCTTGTCCAGGGTGTTGAGAGGCCCGTGCTTCTGGTTTCCAAAATAAGTCATCAACAGGACTCCCTCTGTGGGCCCAGACAATGTGGGGGCCGCTGGGAGCCCCCAGTTCTCACATTAAGGCCTGCAAACAGCTGAGGACAACCGCGACAGGCTCAGCCTCGGCCCGACTATAGCACTTTAAAAAGGGGAACGTCGGACCCTTAACGCGCTTGGAAACCATGAAAAACCCACCGGGCCAAAGCGAGTACAGTACATGTTGTTCCCGGAGAATGCCCCCCCCCCACACAGCCCAGCCTCCTCCTCTCCACCGCCAACCCCAAACCCCTTTAGCCCAATCCATCACAAAGATGCCATGGCTACTGCCCCTACCCCCGTCCTGTTCTCATGGCGATGCGGTATTGGGTAAGATTGGGTTGCAACGCCGCCAGTATCTCGCATGATGTCACTTGCATTAAGCATGGCGCTTGGCAACGTGTATTGGACCTCGGTTTGGGAGATGTTCGCTGAATATCTCAGAGGTATAACGCCACTTCTCGCTTTTTTTTCCCACTCCTGCTAAGAACAAAAGAGTGTAGTATTCCCCTTCTGTGTAATCGTGGCTCTCGTCTGTCCCAAGCTTCACGCCGCTTTTTTCCTTGAACCGGTGGACAAATTGACCCGAGATTATGCATTCATTTGAGTTTCGCCGCAGTAGATCACATGCGGTTTTAATGGGAGCCCTAGTGTGCCATTCCAAACACAGTGCGATATCATGATACATAAAATGAGCCAATGACGTTTTGTGAAACCTAATTCTATCGGCTGCACCCGCCCTGGTCCAAATGACGACAGGAGTTCAACCCACACAAAAATCACATTCCCCACCCTGTGAGTGCTTTCCTATTGACCACCACGGCTCTTTATGAAGAAAATCATTGTTTTTTAACACTTTGGTCGCATTAAGAGGGGGGTTTTTGTCGAGTGTGGTCTTAAAACAATTGTGTTTCTTTTAGAGTGGGGCTTTCTGAATCACACCACCACCACGACTGTGGAACAGCCTAGCCACCAAACGCCAGTTGTCATTAAAACAGAAACAAATAACGTGTGATCTGTAAAAGCAGGGGGGAAAAAAGGGAAAGGTCCTCTGTGTGATTGTGGTTCACCCACATACTTAGGTTACCATTACGGTTATACCGCCATACGCACTGTTACGGATGACGCCTCTTCATTCAAGCCTGCTATCGGCTGGTTCCACTTGTGCGTCTCTGATTACCACACCCAACAGAAACGGGGGGAGTGAGACGGACGGAGAAAGGGGAGCATTTAGTTATAAAAATAAGAAAAGAAAACGGAACAGTGCTAATAGCTCTCGGTGTGATTAGAGAAATACTGACAGCTGTGGAAAAAGTCAGGCAGCAGATGGGAAGGTCTCGCAGACGAGAGGAAGAAGAGACGTCGGTAATTATTGGTGCAATAATTACATTTATTTTATTGCAATATAATTACTCCAGTGCACATTTCATTGTATTTATCTTCTATACTCACTATTTAAAGTCTTGTGTTGCCGGGTGTTTGTTTGCTGAGTGACTGTTTGTGTTTTTGTGGCGTTTCCCTGCGTCTTCCACTTCCCTTACTTCCTGTCTTTTAATGCACCAATCAGGTGTCGCGCTCCTCATCTCTCATTCTGTCCAATGACAATAAAGGCTTTCTATCTTCTAATGAGGAGAGGAGGTGGAGAGAGAGAGGAGAAGGGGTGGAGGGGACGAGGAGGAGAGAAAGTGGAGAAGGGGTGGAGGGGACAAAGAGGAGAAAGAGAGGAGAAGGGGGGGAGGCGAAGAAGAGGAGAGGGAGGAGAAGTGGTGGAG
>JAOPJH010000076.1:12262586-12273744 GCA_027122575.1 Merluccius polylepis
CACACACACACACACACACACACACACACACACACACACACACACACACACACACACACACACACACACCAGAGAGATGGCTCAACCGTCCCACGCTAATCCCCTCTGACAGATGACTGCGATGTGGTTCACTCTCCTCCTGTAACTTTGACTAATCAATCGAACGCCTCAGGCGCCGCAGTGTGCCGGGCCAGCGGAGCGAGGGGGCCCATCGAAGCGGGGATCAATAAAGAGGTGGTGACTTAACGAGGCTCCAGGAGGCGAAGAGAAGGGGAGCGCACCTCCTATAAATACATCAGCCTGCGACGGTCATTATTCGATTTGAGCTTCACCATTAAAAACTCATTGTGAAATATATACTGCGGCTTTATTATGGTCTAGGCGGGGGGGACATCGGTCGATATTCAGTCTTAAAGCAGATGTGTCTTCATTAGAGTTACTTATAGCGCTGGTCAGGACCTCCTTTATGGACACCTGCTGACCTTTGCACTGCACAACTAAATACCTGTCATGTGCAATCCTTGCTATTGGATGATAAGAGAGCTGCCAATCCCTGCTAATAGTGAGTCTGAACGGCTATTCAGTCATCAAAACACATGAAACACATTTATTTCTGCATATATATCAACGGTAGAAGTCACTTTGTACAGACATATTTTGAAATATGTTGGCGATGAATCCACTAAGAAAGTGTGAGAAACCCCAACGTGTCACGCATCTGAAACGCACGGCTTACGGAACCAGATGGCGGTCCGCACATTTCCGTGAATCTCGCCGCCCTTTCTTTCTTTGAATCTTTTCTCGCTCACTTCTGTTTTCCCCGGGCATCGGGCGCGCGGCACGTTAAGGGGGCCGGTGGAAACCCTCCACATCTGGAAGCACGCGGGGCCACAAAGGAGGCCTAATTCCACGCTCTTACTTTGCTAATGCCCGGGCAACGCACACAGCCCCGACTCCCCATACATCCTGAGTGCTGTCACGCGCGCTTGGCCCGGCCCGACCCGCTTTCAATAAAGAGTTCAGAACCTGCCCAGAGCACCACCAGCGCTGATTTACACGGCATTTCCTGCCGTATTTCAAAGGGGAGCGGAGAAATATTACTCTCCTGAGCGGTTGGAGCGACTCTGGGAGAGAGGGAGGGAGGGAGAGAGGAGCGAGAGAGCGAGAATGCAAAGAGGGGATCAAGGATTTTGCACAAGAACAACACGTCTCAGACGAGGCGCGGCGGGCTGCGAGGCCAGGGAAGGTTAACTTGCCAGGGAAGGTTAACTTGCCAGGGAAGGTTAACTTCTGCTGCTTGGCGTAAGGTAAAAGTAAGAGAGCCCAGGGGGAACTTCTTAGTTTGTTTTCCCTCCAATGCGCGTTTCCTAGAAGGTCAAGCGCTAAAGGGAATTTACAACAAGCGCATTCTAGGAAATTGTTTTCCCAGACGACCTGGAAAAGGTTCGCGCTGTGATCCCGGGGTCACACCGACACCAGAATACATCATATTTAAGAGGAAATGAGCCGGGAAAAGGTCAAAGGGTTCACTTCGAGGTTCCCCTCAGGAAGATCTGGGTAGCGCTATCCCCCGTTAGGCCTTTAGCGAGCCACAGGTTCGATTCCCACCGGTGGTCATTACCTCGCTCTTTCAACCCATTTCCCTGTCCAACAAACTGTCCAACGAAGCAAACACAGGAAGAAAACTCTTTTTGTGGGATCTACCCGCATTTTTGTCCATATTGTACACATAGATATATGTATTGTTATGGTGTTGTATTTATATCTGTATTTATATATTTTTATTCTACTACTGTCCTGTACCTGCTTACAGAATACCCTGAAAAGCAACATAAAAACATTATAAATATGTATATAAAAGTAGGCCTACATGATGAATTGATTTAAAAAATAATTTTGAAAATGTCAATTATTTTATTTTTTCATATATATATATATATTTTTTTTAATTATTATTATTTTAATTATTTTAATTATTATGATTATGATTATGATTATTATGATTATGATTATGATTATTATGATTATTATTATTATTATTTTATTTTTTTATTTTTTTATGTTGCCCTTCAGGTTATTCTGTACCTGTCGCCTGGCAGCCGAATTTCCGGTCTGGGATAAATAAAACACCTTATCATCTTATCTTATCTTATCTTATCTTATCTTATCTTCTCTCACGTCTGACCTGTGTTTGAGCAGCAGAGCCCTCAGGACCGTAGACCGGTCCTCGGCTCGGATCTGGTCTGACATGACCATGGTCTCCACCACCAGGTGGGCGATGCCGGGCAGGGTGTTCTGCTCCAGGTCCAGCAGGATGGCACCTAGGGGTGGGGGGGGGAGGGAGGTTGAGGTGTTAGAGGAGGTGGAGGAGGAGGAGGAGGAGGAGGAGGAGGAGGAGAAGGAGGAGGAGGAGGAGGAGGAGGTAGTCAGATGTGGTTTGCAAGGTCAGGAAGGTTAGCTTCTACTGCTTGGTGTAACTGAAGTGTTAAGGTGCGTTGTGTGTGTGTGTGTGTGTGTGTGTGTGTGTGTGTGTGTGTGTGTGTGTGTGTGTGTGTGTGTCACACCGCCGCACCGTGGGTGATGGTGCGCCGGAGCTCCAGCAGGCTGCGGAAGGAGAGCGAGGCCACATGGGGCTTCCCCCAGCGGTCGGTCTCCTCCTCCACGTCCTCCTCAAACTTGATCCAGCGGGCGCGCTCCTTCCAGCGCATCTCATGGTCCTTCTCCACGATCAGCTCGTTCAGCTCCACGAACACCTGAGACCCACAGACCGCGTTGAACGGTATTATTACACGCCGTTGTTGAACATGCGATTCTGATTGGTCAATAGCGACATTGTACCGCTCCAATGGACGCTACTGTAGAAGTGGAAGTGGAAGCAATAAAATCATTTTTAAATCAATAAAATCATTTTCGCATCTGGGTCCTGCATCATCCTGCCGGGGGTTTATTTTGCAATAATGACTTTTTAGCTTTTTTATACCTACAAAACTAAAACATTATGATACATATTAATATTTGCTGAATTTGTTCAATATTATATTATATGTGAATTGTTGCGATCAATGAAGTTTAGACCAGATATAGAAGTACGCCTCAGCTTCCTCCATTTTAAATGCTTCTAGGCCCATAAAATATTAATAGTGACGCTAAATAATAATAGTACGATAACAGTAAACTATAAAGTTGTATGGTTTGGTGTGGATGAAGCGGTACTGTATTCATTTTTCATTTTTACGACAAACAGTCAGACCCATGTCATGTATTCACAGTAATTGGTAAAGGTTAAGGCCGGGGCTGGGATTCCATCCCTGGGATGTACTGGAAACATAAAGCACATAAAGACATGGCATCAATATGAAGTGTACACGCTTGGATTTGTAACGTCAGTTTGATGAACACATTTACCAAACAGCACATGATGAGGTTCCCAGGGCCTATAAAACCATTACCGCTTGTTTTTTCTTCTTCTCAACAGTCTGGTCAAATGTTAAAACATGGAAGATGTTTTACATTTCCTGAAGATTTGCGGTGGTTGACAGACACCTCGAGGAGGAGTTTTATGTTTACCCAAACATGGAGTAAAACTGACAGAGGAAAAATCCAACAGATGGAGACAGCTAATGCGCAGAGACAGTTAACAGAGTCCAACTAATAGTATAACTGGCGGTTTGGACACGGTTCAGAGGACAACTGGATATTTGGAAAGGAAAACTTGCGAGTTCCAAACACGGTGTCATGGTGAACTTCATTTCCCATAAAACTCAAAGTTATAAAAAGAAACATCGGTAATTTATGTTGGCGTTAGTCACATGTTCAGTGAATCGAGCAGTTCGAAAAGTATCACCAGGAACCCACAGTATCTGTCCAGCCCGGCCCTGAAGGAAGGTGCCATCACCAGGCCGGTTTCATGATGGCAGTAGACCAGTGGCAAAGCTAACGCTATCCACCCAGTGTAGCTAGCCACTTCGTCAGATAGACTTGATAAGATTTATTTTTTATTTTTTCATGTATATATGCATATCTTCCTCAATTTCAACTCTATTTTCATGTTTCCATTTTTACTTTTCCATTTAATTTCTATTCCATTCCTATTATTATTTTCCATTGTGACCACAGCAAATTGTGACAAACAGGGGAAATTAGGCGGAAATTAGCAATTTTTGCTAAAACCTGGCTCGAAGCATCTCTTCTTGTCTTACAAGATTCATGTTTTTCTTGTGCATTGTCCCAGTTTAAATAAATAAATTCAAATTCAAACAATTTCCTCCGAGACTGAATCTGAAAGGTGAGTCCTGTCACCTCATGGGTCTCCTTGTCCACCGCCCGCTTCTTCTTCTTCAGGCTGGACAGCGGCGCTGAGCTGTTGGTGCGCGACAGTTGGCATCGCGACGACTTCTTCACCAGGTGTCTTCTCACACCGGGGTTGTCCTCGAATCTGTGACCTACACACAAAAACAGCACGACATCCGGGTGTCATTAAGAGTAAGGAGTTAACAGGTAACAATTTGTGATTTTGGAAATCAATATTAACTCTGGTTCGTCGGACGTATAATTGTTTTCAATTGTTACTGGGTACTATTTAATGAATTGATTGTCGGTTGAAAGTTAAACGTAAACCTTTGGAGAAAATAACGGGAGCAATTTGACCTACTTTCAGTAGGCACTTATAATTCAATAGTTGGGGGAACGCTTGTCCATTGGAGCCGAGGAAGAGGTCCTTTTTGGAGCGAGAGCGATGCACAATTTCCGGCAGACCTTTGTATTCTCAGAGGGAGAAATGTAATTTTCATGCTCCTTCTTCCACAAGCCATGTTTTAATTGAATTAGGCAGGATTAAGAGGTCTCGCCAGTAGACAGGGAACCTCGCTATAGGTCGCTGCTGGGACGGAGACAGTGTTTTACGGTTTCCACCGACTTTTTTTCACTGATTTAGAGATCTGGAAACCCGGAGGGAAAGGGATAACCCCCGGGCCTCGTGAAAAGGGTTAGCCAGGAATGCTGGGAGCTGAAGGTTTTTTTTGAAATGTGTAAATATAGCATTATAACCGGGGGAAGATAAATGTTCACTGGGTTTAGATGACACAGAAAAATTTATTTCCATGGCCACATGTTCTACTGTAAATAAACAAGGTATAGAAAACAGGACAAAGATGGAGATGGGGCTTGGGCGAACCGCGGGGCGTGTGTGGGCCAATGAGTGTGTGGATGTGTGTGCGTGTAACGTGTAAGGATGTGTGTTATGCACCCAAACCCAAACTTTAAGACACGTGAACCAACCCCAGCAAAAAACGCTGAGAAGGCCTATCCTGACCGCTGAGAGTAGGATGGTACAGTGCAACCCATAGGCCTCTGCCATGAAGGGCATAGGCCTATTGGTTGCATTGTACAACATGCAATCCAAACTCATTACATAAGTTGAACACACACCATGGAGCTTCTCAGGGCAGAAAAGCTATAGTTTATCAATGAGCCACGTTTCCGCCCCAGCTGAGGCCGGGCCGCGAAACACCACATGGTAGGCAACCGGGTCGATGGGGAAGCAGGGGAACGACATGTCAGTGGAGCTCTGTGTCAATGCACTCAATAACATGGGCTAGCGTTGAACTACATGTGGCCACCGCACAGCCGAGCCCCGGATTGCGGTTAATTAAGCTAACAGTTGGTCACGCAATCGATGGGAACAAGCGAAGCCCCGGCGGTCGATTGCTAGCGTTAGCCCAGTTCAGAACATAGTATGTGTGCTTTAACATTCTTGACCATTCATATCAATTCAAGGGTTTCGTTGTATCTCCATGTCAGTAAGGAGCAGGTTGGGGGTTAGGGCATCTGGCTAGCACTGCTGCCTCACAGCAAGAAGGTCCTGGGTTCGAATCCCGGGGGGAACCTTTCTGTGTGGAGTTGTAAACCCTGTGTTCATGTGGGTTTCCTCCGGGTGCTCCGGTTTCCTCCCACACCGAAAACAACATCCAGGTTAGGTTAATACTTGTGCTGGTGCCCTTGACCATAAGGCACCCGGCAGTAGACATGGAGTCTGCTGCTAGCGTGCTAGTGGTGGGTTACATGCAGACATCACATTTCATTGTACTTGACAATGACAATAAAAGTTTATTCTGATTCTGAAACAACCTTTCAGACAGGAGTCAAACACCCTAACCAGTAGAGATTTAGACAATCCTGTCCCAATTCAAAAATTCATATGATTTGCTTTGGTGACTTCATCCACAAATTTAAAAACCTCTTCCTTGCCATCGTCAGCGACCACGAAAGCCCCGACTACGATGACACGGCGACTGGCTGGAGAAAACGCTACTCACGGATGGGCTCCAGCGGCGATGCCAGCTGGGTGTGGATGGACTCCAGCAGGTCATAGTCGTCAAAATCCAGAACAAACTCCTCAAAGTCCTCGAAGCCCTCGTTGTTGAACAGGGAGCCGCGGGGCGTCGGGTCATGTTGCCCCTTGGGCGTCCCCAAACCCTTATAGATGCTCGACTGGCGTTCCGGAGGGTGGTGGTGCTTGGGCTCGGCGCTGCCCTTCTTGGAGGAAGGTTCTTCGTGGTTGTCCTGGTGGTTTTCTTCCTGGTGGTTCTCCATTGCTGGGCGGTCTGTCACCTCCAAAGACGGTGCCTCCTCCTCCTCTTCCTTCGGGGGGACACTCTGTTCATCCAGGGTTCCTGACTCTCGGGTGCCGTTGCTCGACCCTGGGACCCTGTGCTCTGTGGAGCCTGGGTCTTCTCAACGTCTGGGCCTTCACAAGGACTGGGTCTTCACAAACATTGGGTTTCCACAAACGTTGGGTCTCCACAAGTGTTGGGTCCTCTCAATGGCTATGTGTTCATAAAGGCTTGGTCTTCACTGGATCTTTTCACCTAATCCCTGTCACAACTGTTAAGCTTTTGGATTTCAACCAATATTTAACTGTGAGAAGGTAACAAGGGTGATTGGAACCAAACTAAAACGATGTGACGGATGACCTTCAGGATACCAGCGGTATAAAGATGTAACGCCCCAACGAATCCAAGGAACGTATGAACTAAATGACCTGAATGGAAGAGGAAAAAGGGTTTAAAAACAACCGATGAAGAGACAAAAAAAGAAGTAAAAATCCAAGTTCACTCGTTAGAAAATGATAAAACGTCTGGTTATTCAAGGACAAAAGCAGAGACTCTCAGTTGCTGGAAGAGCGGTGTTCATCCCACAGCAGAGGCCTGGCTGCATCCACAACCAGAGGAGAAAAGACTAAAGTTGAGCTGTAGCTCTCCACCTCTGAGAGGAAATCATGATCAAAGGTGATGTGCTTTTTTCAGAAGCGCCACCATCACCACCACCACCACCACCACCACCGGACCAAGCCCCGCCTTGTTCCATGATGTTATCCAGTGGATCGATCCTTTGAGTGGAAAACATATAGAGTGGATATCCTTTCAGTGACGGCAGTCCAACCTGATGAGGTCACCAGAATGAGGAACATTGTGACGTGTCAGAGGATGAGCAACTTCTTCTGCAGGATACGGCGAACGCGGGCCGACACCCTGATATGTTTATACACGCACCGCCGGATCCAACAACAAGGTGTGCACACGCGCGCAAAATACTTTGTTTTCTTAAATCAAGAAGCACTCGGGGATCAGCAGGGATGATCTGGTTGGTCAGCTATGATGCCGCACATCACAGGTCGCCATGGAAACCCCCCCTGTGTGTGTGTGTGTGTGTGTGTGTGTGTGTGTGTGACAGAGCCTGAGGTTGTGTGTGTGTGTGTGTGTGTGTGTGTGTGTGTGTGACAGAGCCTGAGGTTGTGTGTGTGTGTGTGTGTATGTGTGTGTGTGTGTGTATGAGAAGCCAACCGATTGCAAAATGTGATGAATTATTGATTGAATATGATTGATTAATTCAGGTCATCAATCTGGTAACTACACAGACTGTATACAATAAGCCACTATGTTCACTTGTGTACAGTTCAAACTGACCTGATTTATTCTGGAGGCTACAAATCAGCCAATGACCATCAACACGCTAAAAATAAATCATGACATCATGTTCAACTGACGCATGATCACATCCCATATCAGAACACACACACACACATACAACACACACACACTCTCTCTCTCATTGGCTCACAGAGGGAGGCCAGTGTGGTGGTGGTAAAGGTAGTCGTGGTGGTGGTGGCGGCGGCGGCGGTGGGCAGCAGCAGAGAGCGGTGTCAGCTGATCAGTCAACGGCCGCCACTGTGACAGCTGAGCTCTAAGAGCGGGAAGAGCCGGCGGGGGGGTCGATGGTGAAGGGGAATCGACTGGTGTTAATTAACACCTCCGGATGAGGAGCAAACTGCTTTGCTTTTAGCCCCAAAAATGACCCGTTTCTGACCACTCTCCCTCTCCAGCTCGCTCTCCAGCTCGCTCTCCAACTCGCTCTCCAGCTCGCTCTCTCACACATCATAAAAAAGCACAAACTCTAAAGTTTATCCAACTTTCTCTTATTTTCCAACTCTCAGCAGCTCATCTTTCCAATTTGAGGCAAATCCTATTTTCATCATTTCCTGAAGACCAACCACGGGGAAACAACTTTCATTGACGTCACCGCTAGTATAGTGTCTCCCCTCGACAGAATTCATATTCAATAAACAGTACATGACATTTGGTGGCTGCTTTAATAATGCATACATTATGAGCAACACTCGCCACCAGCGTAGTCACGCTACACACTATGGGAGACATTCAACATATTGGCTTTATTTCACTAGTGAGAAAAACTGCATTTCTATAACGTCACAACTCAAACTCAGTCGTCACTATTTCTATGCACATACTCAATGATTTATTGATTAGTTTGGTCGTTACATCTACAGACTCCAGAATGAAATAAAACAGCATGAGAGGATTTCCACAACTGTAATACCGATCAGCACCAGCAGAGGGGGCGACTGACGACATGTTTTGGAAGTGAAGCCGCTATTTCGATGTTATTCGTATGTGTTTGTCCATGCATGAATAAATATCCTGTCATACTCTTCGTGTCTTCCAGAAGTGTGGATATTTAGTGTGTATGTGTGCACACTGTATATCTATGTCTATGTGTTTGTGTGTGTACTGTATGTGTCTGTGTTTGTGTGTGTGTACTGTATATGTCTGTGTTTGTGTGTGTACTGTATATGTCTGTGTTTGTGTGTGTACTGTATATGTCTGTGTTTGTGTGTGTACTGTATGTGTCTGTGTTAGTTATTGTTTAGTGAAATGATTTGTCATTATGGGGAGACATTGTTGTGACATTGTTGTGTTTGAACCTGCCACAGAGTTTCTCCACATAAAGTTTTAATAAGCCTAGATTACGGTATATTTATATTGATTTAGGATTTTTAACAGAACTACAACTCTCTGGAGTCCTCTCAAGATGGCCAACAATAAATCCCATGATGCACTCTGATGTACAAGCCCTACACACACGTCGGTCTCTTCTTACTCTTCATGTGGTCCAGGTCAGAGCTGGCGAGCATCTGGGCCTCCGCCTCGTCGGTGGGCACCTGCTGGTAGACGGCCATCTCCAGGGGCATGAGGCTGCCGATGCACACCCGCTCCCGCAGGTCGTAGCTGCTCCGCTGGGCGCCGGGGGGCCGGCGGTGGGGCGGCCGCCTCCGGAACCAGCCGCGGGACGTCGGGATGGAGACGCGCTCGGACGGCCGCAGGGTGCTGAAGGACAGGGAGGGAGAGGAAAACGGTAAACGGACCACATTTAGAGAGCGCTGTTCGGACCAGCGGCCGCTCACAGCACTTGTTTTCAGTTATTGCCTCACATTCACCCATTCATACGCCGACGGGATAAGGGTGAGGTTTGGAGGGATGGATGGATGGAGGGAGGGAAGGGATGGGGGATGAGAGAGGGAGAGAGGGATGGAGTGCAGGGAGAGGGAATTGGGAGTAAGCGTTTATAAAGTCGTTGAAATTGTGGAAAAAGGTTTGTGATTCATTGTGCTTTTATAAAATACTTGACAAAACAATACAATACAATACAATACAATACAATACAACACAATACAGTACAATACAACACAATACAGTACAATACAACACAATACAGTAAAAAACAATACAATACAATACAAAATAATACAGTACAATGCAAACCCTGCCATGTGGTGCGGTTAGCTGCAGTGCTTCGTTGCCACCAGGAGAGGTCACTATAACCCAATACTGACTTCCACTCTTCCCTGAAACCCCAAATCTGTTGTGTTCACACATACACAATAAAATAACGTCATACGTTATTTGCTTCATGTACACAAAATGCAACACATGAAACTTGCACAATAAAACATGCACAATTATATACGCTTGACTGTCTATTGTGATCATCATCTGACTGTCAGCCCAGCCGGACGAGAAAACAAAATGAACAATATGTGGATCTGGGCGACCAGCAGAGAGCTTCATACATTATTCAAAGCATGACCTCATCTGTGTTTATGAAGCATGAGGCGAGCATGACATCTGGATGACTCAGCACAACGCCCCCCGCTGATTTACGTCGACTGTAAGGTTAACGTGATGTGTAGCCTGATGTGTAATGTGGACATAATGTAATGTATAGTTTAAGTAAGGGATACAGAGAGCCGGTCGACAGGGCTGCAGGGGTTTGAAATCACAACATGGTCAGACTCCACGGTTGGAAATAGTGTCCATAGCAACGGTCTGCTACTCAGAAATAACAGACCGTCAAACGCCGTGATTGAATCAGAATCAAGTATTCAGCAAAGCCGAAATAAGACACTTTATTAATCCCCAGATGGGAAAATACTCGGGTCATGTAATGCAATGCAATGCAATGTTTAAGGGATGAAACATTCGATATAAGAAAAATGGATCATGGACCAAGCGTTGGTTGAGCAGGTCGGGGGGGTCTAGGTGTCGTGCTGAAGGACGTCTACAGGTAGGCTGCGGACATCGATGGGTTCGAACCCACAACCTTTGGACTGGGAGTCGGACCCTTCTCCACCTCTTCTACATCCAACATCAGAAGAACACAGTAACCTACACAGAGAAGCAGCTTCAAGGAGAGGGTTGTGAGAACCTGGAGGGATCCCAGGCTCTCTCACACACACAGACACACACACACACACACAGACACACACACACACACACACACACACACACACACACACACACAC
>JAOPJH010000076.1:12284528-12300861 GCA_027122575.1 Merluccius polylepis
ACACACACACACACACACACACACACACACACACACACACACACACACACACACACACACACACACACACGTGTGCGAGAGCAGACCGTGTTGAAGGTTTCGCTGGTACTCTGATCGTGTTTGCATATGAGACGACTCCCTGTTTTAAAAACCAGACTTCATGGGTTAGATCTAAAATACAGGTCATCCTGTACGACAGAAAACTACCACGTCGATCAAATGGCGCACTTAAATGAAGAGTCTCCTGGGAACCGCAGGTCACGCTGTCGCCCCCCCTGATGCGGTGTGTCTGAACCGCGCGCCGGGTGTTGACGCAGCTGCTTGCGGTTTCTTGCAGGGGATTCGAGTCGAGGTCTCCTGCCCTCTGGAGCTCGTCCACGGCAGGCAGGACTCATGTAGGCAACGTAGCGCTCTCCCTCAGAGCCTGTTCCCCTTGCTCCCCTGCCGACTGCCTTCAAAGGCTGCCTCAAATCCTCCAATTTCATCACCTCTCTCTCTCTCTCCCCCTCTCTCCCCCTCTCTCTCTCTCCCCCTCTCTGTGTCTCTCTCTCTCTTTTCCTCTGTGATCACCGGAGGTGTAGTAATATAGTCAACGCTGCTCTCTAGCCGATTGTCTTGATGGTTTTTGACCACCTCCTCATTTCACTACGGTTTCAATGGACGTCCTGAACACGGCTGAATCCAATTTAGCAAATTCCTCATCAATACAAACACGTTGAGGATGCGTTCAGCACGTCATAAAAGCACCGTAGCACGACAAAGCAGCTTGTCGGAGTTATATGGTTTCTTTACCAACCACTCCTTATGCACCGCAGAACCAGAACCGTTGACCGTAATTGCAGCCTAGGGTCAGATGTAAAGTTTAAGTGGTATCCGCGCTGTGTACGTTTCGCCTGCCTCACGCGGCCTGCATGGCCGCCAGTGGCTTCCTACGACACCAATGTGGCTGCGAAAGTTTTGGTTTTCAGGCTCATAAAAAGAAACCTGGCTGGACGGTTTGTGACTGACAAGACAGTTAACACCGTCGAGTGTGAAGGCTTTAACACGCGAGAGGAACATGAGGCTCTTCTGAACGGCCCTCCTGCAGTATTGAAGTTCAAACCGATCTTTCCCGGTTTCTTGTAGTACAAAGTTTTTTTTTGGTTCTGAGCTGAAAAGAAACACAAAATGACACTAAAAGGATTACAGGGTTGGACCCTATTAGCCCTAAACGAGGAGCAGAGATGAAACCGAGATGTTGTGTCCCAGATGTTCAGCACGCTGGATGGGTTGGGCACCTTGACTGAGTCGGACCACATGCTCCTAAATTCCTAAATCTCCTCTCCAAACTCGGATACTTACACGCTGTCATCTTAAATAATGCAAATCACGTAGCACCAAGCAAGTCTCTCAAAACAGGCTTTTCCAATAGCTCACGTTTTCCTGACACATATGGAGATTCCTGCAGAATCTCATGTTCAGGTTGCCAATGGTCTTCAGTCTTCATTCTCCAGACGTTCCTCCCGAAGCACATGATGTATCACGATGCTCCTTGACATGTCGCTCGCAATTATACTCATATTGCCTGAAAGAACAAATGCATCTCAGGCTGGGACCTGCCTCAAGCCAGGATCCCTTTGAAGCTCAGAGGAAAGTCGAGTGTGAGGAGGGTGCATCTCGGTTAAAATGAGAAATCAAGAATTATAATTGATCCAGGTGACGCCATGAACCCCCCCCCCCTGGTTGTTGCTAGGATGGGATTTTGCAGTAGCGCCCTACCTAACCCTTGCTAGCTTCCAGGAAGGGTTTTATTTTTGGTTTTATTGGTCAGGGATCCGAACGTGACTTTTGTGGAAACAAGCGGTTGAGCAGCGAGAGAAAGAAGCATTCCTCGAACACAATGCACGTCTGTGCTTTCTCTTACCCATCTGCCCTCGGTGGTCAGCTCTGGGTCTCTGAACAAGCGCTGCTCACACCAATCCAGACCGAGATGATGTGGAAATGTCTGCATGTTTTCAGTGACTCATGGCTACCATTTAACACACATCATTTCCCTGGATAGGAGAGGTGCTGCAGCACAGGCGAGGGGAGGGAGAGAGAGGAGATGAGGCCTCTTTGAAAATGTAGGTAGCAGTTTCACAGAATGCACTTTTTTTTCCCCTTCAGTTGAATCGATGAAATGTGCTGACGATGAATCCCCATGAAGTAGTCCTTTGGACGCTGTCGCTTTGTGGCTTCAAACTGTGTGATACAACGATCTGTAGTCCAGACTGGACTTACGCAACCATCATCTTCAGAGTAACACACCAGAATGCATTTATTCAGATATGTTTATGGTCCACCAGCTGATCTCCACATGGCTTGCAAAGTGAACACTGCAACTCTGTCTTCTCGTATACACACACACACGACACGGGGATCACAGGAAAGCCACTATGAACTAAACAAAATGGAGAAGAATGAAAGAGTATTTAGACTTTCAGGCCCAGACGTCTTCAAAACCGTAAAGCGTATATTGAAGGCTTGGAGGACAAAAAACCGAGTTTGTGGAGACGACGGCTCCTCTCGCGTTGGACACGGCTGCCACCTGATTGGAGAGTACGCCCGGTGTCATTATTCTGCCGACCGCTAAATACTCCGTTGTTACCGCCTCTGTCTGCACTGTGGGAAAACAAAATGGACGATGGGAAAAATAAATAAAGATCGTTTCATCAAAGGCCTCCCGCCCCTTGTTCCATAGTCGCTTAATCATCCAACAATGTTTTGGCTTGGGGTTTAAAGGTGTGTGTGTGTGTGTTCATGGTGTGTGTGTGTGTGTGTGTATAAATTAAAGTAAAGTTTGTGGAGGAGGACGAGGAGAAAGAGGAGGAGGATCGAGAGGAGCCAAGCTGGGAGGAGAGGAGGGAGATGAGGTCACAACTGTGAGGGCAGGAATAGACCCCCGCCCCCCCCCGCTCCCCCTTCTAACCCTGTGGTGTCTCTCCCCCCCCTCCCACCCTCTCCCCTCTCCCTCCCACAACCACCTCGTCTCCCAAAAGGCTGGTCTACCTTCAGGACAGGAAGTTGTGTGTAAGTAGGAATTTCCTCCAAGGCAAAAATGCGTTTGGGCCCCTGGTGGAGCCCAGTTAGCGTCCACTGTGGGGATGTTCCTCGTGTTTATTTACAAGCCCACTCCGCCATGTCGGCGGCGCCGCGACGGGACGCCAACTCACTGATAGACGGCAAAGCAATGTGGGCAAATGAAATATATATACAACGTGACGAACAAAGGGCTGCGCTTTTAGTCCTGTTTCACAGTTAACTTCAGAGCAGCAGATTAGTCTGGAGAGAAAAAAAAGACAGAGCGGCCAAAGCCGATTAAAACCAGAATTAGAGATGGAAGGAAGGAATGAAGAATGGATAGATGGAAGAAAGATAAGAAAGATAAGAAAGAAAGAAAGAAAGAAAGAAAGAAAAAAAAGATAATTCCTCATATCTTAGTGTTGTGTGTTTCTTCATAAATGGTAAATATACTGTATTTATAAAGCGCTTTAAAGACCAGTGGCCCCTCAATTTTGCCTCAGCGACAGCGGTGTGGAAGGCAACAGCCAGCTGGCCGGGAGCAGTTAGGGTGAGGCGGGGATCGAACCAGCGACCTTCCGGTTGCCAGACGACCCGCTCTGCCTCCTGAGCCACTGCCGCCCCACACAGCAATCGTAATAACAGCTTCGACTGCTAGTCTCATCTGATCAAACGTATGAAGAAGCACACCTGCTTGCACCTGCAGTTGAAAGCATGTCTGCTACATTTCCACATGGACAGTGCAACCCTCCCTGTTGGGGTTCATCATCTTCACAGGTCTGGGATGCTTACAGCACCAGCAATGTGTGTGTGTGTGTGTGTGTGTGTGTGTTGGTCTTTTGGGAAGAAGGCCAGTGGTAATATGAACCGGCCGAGTCCTAATTTTCAAGGAGAACAGAGTAGATGTTTCTAATCAAGGTGTAATGTTCTCCATCCCGGCTGTTGGCTAGGGGACTAAACCATCACCTCTGTTAGAAGTAGGGGTGAAACGGTTCACAAAACCCCGGGGTTCGGTGCGATACGGTATGGTGGTGTCACGGTTCGGCACGGTTTTCGGTGCACCGACAACATAAAATTTAATTTGTAATTCGATTTTTCCGTTTATTATTATAACAGTGAACGGAGTAAATGGAGAGCTTGGCTTCCAGCAGCATATGGAAACATAAGCAAAACACGAGTGCCTGCTTTATAACGTAGAATAGGCCGTAAAATAGTCGTTTAAACACCACTTCAATGAGGAATGCAGAGATCAGCAGCGTATGGCAAACTTCAGTCGCACAGCGGCGCCTTCAACGAACCACTTGAAACCATTAGTCGACCAACATGAGGTTAAAGTGGGACTGGGGTTTGTGTCTCCCGGTCTGCAGTAATGAAACCAGCAGTCAGGTCGGCTCTAGACGTCCGATCGTCTGTAGTTACCGTTCTTTTGGTTCGTTATATAAGACTTTTTGTTGTTTATTCAGTTTTTGGGGTTTAAAGTACGATTAAAGTATTGTTCAGTCCGCATGGCTCAGCGATCGGTGCACCGTTGACCCCATATGGCACGGTTCAACACAAATACACGGACTGTCTCTCCCCTATCCAGACGTGAAAAACCGTCTTACGCTGGAGGAAGTGTGAAACGGTTCGTTTTGGTTGCCAACGCGAGCTAAACAAAGCCAGGGCAAACCGTTAGGGAGCGAGCCAAACCAAGGTGTCCCGTTCCCCCTCATTAGGGCCATCTGAACCCCCCCCACCTCGCCTGGAGATGGGATGAGTGATCTCCGCTAGGGAACAGGCTCCCAGCGCTGGATCCACCGTGACTCCTGCAGTTGTTCACTTGTTCACAGCAGACACTCGTCACTCGTCTGCATCGTTGCTCATTCACATAATTTCATGAATTCACTCATTCATTGGTCGATTTGTCGAGGGTGAACGTTTGTGAAGTCTAGTTCTGTGTCACGGTGTGCGTTGTAACCCACCACGAGTGCATACCAGCGTAATTGAATGAATGTAACTGAATTCTGGATCTGAAAATATGTAATTTCATTAAAGCATCTGGTCCTGATTCCTGACTTGTTGGTTCCTACTTGTGGATTTGAGCAAGACTAGTAAACAGCCAAGCAGCCTTGAAATGAATAAAAACAATGTTACCGCAACGCGTCATAATGATACCGTTTCTTTTATTCTTGTGAGAACACAATAGTTCAAGGGTATTATTCAGTTAAAGAAAGGACATGCGGTGAGGTCAGCGGTTGGGGTGAATATTCATCACCATAATATCCCCGCGCATACACAACCGTTGAGGTACGAAATTACCAATGCAGTTTTTGTATCATTTGTCATTACGTGAAATCACAATGTCCAAATAATTCATAGAGGAAACCCACAGAGAGTTATCCATCACATCAGGGTTGGGTAACATGGGGAACAACACACAGCGACTCTGTAATTATTTACACCAGTCCTGCTGAAATCATCTCGCAACTTTCTGTCCCTTTTTTTACGTTGACGCAAGTTTTCAAGTGCCGGCCTTGGCCTCTCTTTTTAAAAATGTATTACTTCTAATTAATTTTATTGAGCTGAATCATCTCGACGATTCTTATGCTGTTGTAGACATTTCTGCCGCGATCGTTGAAAATAAAATGACACTTAACTCAACGTATGGTTTCTGTAACTTCTTAGTTATCATAATTGTATTCCAGTGTTATTTTCAGTGGAGTAGTTGCCAAACCACATCGCTGCCTCGATAGAAAATGGACCGATATACGAACTAAGGGTTAGGGTTAGAAATAGGCCCCTGCTGACCCCTGCACCTCTCTGCTCTGGTCTCGTTTCCAGCTCCAGCTCTCTCTCTCTTCCTCGCTCCCCTGGTCTTCCCCAGCTCTGACAGAGATGTAGGACACAGTAAAAACTTCAAGGGCTCCATGGAGCAATAAAGAGCCAAGCCATCAATCTTCCCCCCGGTTCCTCTGGGCATCGGTTCCTCTGCGGTGATGTCACCGTGGATGAGGGGCCCCCCCACTCTCACTGGCTGCTCTGCAGTCGTCTCTTCAGTTACTCTCGTTTAGCCGGCAGGAGCTGAAACGTATAGCGCTCAGCTAAACTTCATTAACTTCTCTCCTGTAAATATCAAAGGACTCTTGAGACGCGCGACGAGATGTCGTCCAGTATACAGTTTTACACATTGGCCCAAATTACCGTAAGGTAGTCCTAGAAATGTGAAGGCCCAGATGGGCTTACGCTAAGCCGCTACATTCACGGATACATGAGTGGAGCTCAGTCTCTACATGTCGTCTCGTGGGGAGCTCGCTGTATTATTTAGGAGGTCTCCTGAATACTTTAACATGGGGAAGCTCTCTTCCTCTGCAGGATCTATCATCTCCACAACAAGCGTTTCCGCGGAGGATTTCGCTGGCTTTGTTTCTGATATGGTTGGACCGCTCCCTGCTGCTTGTACATCAGCACAACGTTTTGAACAAGGATAGTCCTCCGCTGACACTAAACGCAGAATGATAAGCAGCCTTCCAGTGTTTTCCAAAGTAATGGAAACAGTTGCAGATCCACTATAATTTAATCTATCCTTTCAATCCGTCCTGTCCAACTCTTCGTGTTCGACTCTTCGACAATCTTTGTATGCTCGACAATCACTGTGGAAATAAAGTGACTTGGATGAATGTCCCGAGTCCAATGTAAATGTTTAAACATGTCCTGTCCGCCCGTAGCCCCTGTGATGTATATTCATCTGCAGATGTAAATATTTATGATGCCATTCCTTTGTTTTGGCCGGGAGGAACTGAACTCTGCGCTCCACAAGGCAAAGTTAGGTGGCGTCCCACCTCGGCAGCTGCTTTGGTGCTTCGGTTTTTAATGTAATCAAACAGCAGGGAAGGGCAGAGTGAGAGCAAGATTTAGAGATAAAACAGCACGAAAGAGAGAGCGAGAGCGAGAGAGAGAGAGAGAGAGAGAGAGAGAGAGAGAGAGAGAGGGATAAGGAAGGGAGATAGGAAGAGAATAGCACAACAGAGACTAATAATACTGAGAGACGAGGAAGCGAAGGAATGCGGTGGAGAAACGCTGGATTTGAGATAAATGCTTTTTTTTCTCTTTTTGCTGGGGGGCTTCAACCCATTGGTTACATGGGAGCGCTTGGCACAAGATGTCGGATGAAATGTGTTCATATCCCCTCTCGACATGAAACGATCAGAGACACACATGAATCTAACGTGTATAGTTTACCTGGTGGCGTTAGTTTGCAGTTTGTGAGAAATGTCTTCATAATAAATGCAGTTAATGTCATTATCTGTTACGGGTTACGGGGCCTGTTGGAAAAACAAACAGATGGTTATGTTTCCAGCGTCAGAAGCCATGAAAACGAAAAACGGCGGTTTTGTTTTTTGATTCTCTGTCTTCGTTCCTTGTGACTTTTATGGCGTTTTATAGGCCCCCTTTGTCTCGTTGTTTGTTTGGTCGACTTTTAGCGTACACAATAGCTCTCCCCTGAACAACCCCCTGTCAGGGGGGTACGCTGTGCTGTGGCGTGGGGGGGGGGGTGTTAGAAGAAAGACATCAGGTCTCTCTGGCGTGTGTACTGACGCTAACTGCATAGTGTTTTTGTAGCAGCGCTAAAAGGGAGCGGGAGGAATGAGGCTGAAACGCTATCAGTTGCATCGCTGCAGCGGCGCGGTGACTCCATCATGTTGGCGGACAAGGAGGGCCTGTCGGGACACGATCCAACGCATCCCGCCTCGTCCCTCCTCGATCCATTTTTAGGATCAAACCCATTTTTAGGATCAAGCACATTTTTAGATTTTTTTTTTTCAATTTTTTTTTTGGGGGGGGGGGGGGCAAATCGCCTTTTTTCGTAAAACGAAACTTTGTACGGTTTTATTTTATTTCAGCCTCATTCATACTCAATTCTTCTCACTGTGTGGATACAACTGAACATGTATGTGTGTTGATCGTGGATCATAGTTGAAGGCAACCTTTTTTCTTTTTTTTTCTTTTCTTTTCCTTTTTCGCCCCTTTTGTTCGGTGCTGGGCCAGGAATGTAGGAGAGGAGAGGTGAGGGAACAAGCAGGAACACATTGATCCGACCAACCGCCTCGCTTCGTCTCCCCTCCCTCGCCACTCCAGGCCGACACACACACACACACGCCCGTGTAACCGTGATTTAATGGTGTTATCCTAGGGATGCCCTAGTTCATCCAATGCGAGGCATACCCACCATATGATATGGGAATTAAAAAATACAGATCGTTTAACGATAGGTTTTACTTTCCCAATCAAAAATATATACCGTATGACATTTGGTGGATGCGCTTACAATACCGTGGGTGTTTAGATTTGAGGATGGGTGGGCCCCAGTGGAAACCAGCTGGCCCTTACACTTAATCAAATACTAACGTGTCTTTCTTTCTTTCTTTCTTTCTTTCTTTCTTTCTTTCTTTCTTTCTTTCTTTCCTATCATTTTGATTCAGAGAAAGCGAGAAAAAAGAAAGAAAAATGTTCGCCCTTCCCTCCTTCCTTCATTCCTTCTTCCTTCTTCTCTGGCTTTCTCTTCATCAATGTTGCTTCTCGATAGCCAAGCTCAAAGCTCGCTGCAGCATTGCGTGTGTGTGTGTATGTGTGTGTGTGCATGTGCATGTGTGTATGTGTGTGTGAGTGGAGGAACTGGGAGTTTATTCGTCTCCATCTGGCTCTGCGCTCTGTTGATGTGAGCCGGGCGGAGTGGGGGGGGCAGTGTATATGTTAACGCTCGCAGCAATGTCTGACGTCACCTCCTATCCAGCAAGTAGTGATTGTCTGTTTGCTTATTATCATTTTCTTTCCTTGATACGACGTGGCTGCTGACCAACTCATTCGGTTACGCCCTCAAGTCCAATGACTCTAGTACTGAAGGAGGCCCAGGATTTGGCTCCTGGTAACACTGTAGGCTGCGATTTAATAGGTGCAATGGCGGCACTTTTTTTTATTGCGGTGTAACGTGTCCAGTTTTTTGGGTTACTGCGTGCAAACATGAGTGAAGGAAAGTGCAGTTGTGTCTATTGGCCTCCTGGGTCGCTGTGTCGCTGAATCCAACCTGCGGGGATACGAACACCACATGTCTGGCAGAGGCGCTCAACCTGTTACAGATACGACTGGAGACGAACCAGCTGCACCTGGAGAAGAGTCCTATTTCATGTATTATTTATTTTGGTTACGTTGTGTTGGCTTTGTAATGTACACGTATTTGCACTACGCTTTAATTGCTTTGCCCATGAGAGCGTCAATTATGGTATTGTGTGTAAACAGTACATGAATTCCCTGGCGTCCCTCTGTTTATCTTGAGTTTTACGGGAAAAATAGCCGACTTACTGTAAATGTATAGCTTTAGATTACAGGCATTGTAACGCAGAGTTCAAAGCTGTGGCGTCATTTTCAGGGTGGAAAAAAAAATAAAAGGAGGAAAAAGGTGGAAAAAATAAAAGTTGATGCCGTAAATGACGTTATACACCAGAGACACCTCCGTATGGCTCTCGAAGGCTGTCATCTGAGATGTGATAAATGTCTAAACACAAGTTGAAAAATAATCCCAAAGCAAACATTCATAAAACCATAAGAGCTTTCTTTCTGTGTATTGTCTTGTTGATTTATCTGTCTCTCTCACTCTCCCTCTCCCTCGCTCTGTCTCTCTATCTCTCCCCCAATCCCTATTTCCTTTTGAGAGTTACATATGGTGGAGCAGCAGCTATGTCAGGGATCACTTACGTTGGCCGTGCTTTGAACTATGACCCCATCTAAAGGTCAAGCCGGGTCAGGTCTCAGGTTTTACTTGCATGCCTTTTCGAGGCATGTAGAGACCGCTTGAAGTTGCAATCCTTAATTATTCGTCCCAAATCTGCCTCAAACCTGTTTTGTAGAGCCATAAATAAAAACAAAACTACAATAAAAAAAAAACATTGAACTTGATTGATTGGTTTGACTAGCGCCGAAGCCATCCATGCAGCTTCTGACGCAGACGATGTACTGGTTTAATCAACTGATACGCCGAACTGAGTTGTTTTTTTTCTGTAACCTCTTACGTCATATTTGGCCCTTCCCTATTGTAGAAATGTAGATCACGATTCATCCATTAGAAAGTGAATCCAAATTCAAAATGGAGTCAGCAGGCAGGAATGGAGGAGGAGGCGGAGGAGGAGGAGTAGGAGGAGGGGATGGGAGTGGGGGTAGCGGGCCTTCGGGCGGTCCAAGACAACCGCAGTCCCCCCACAAGGCAAGAGCGGGAACTAGGAGCGCCGCATGACTGCGGTGGTTCCTCCGGCGGACGAAGCTCAACTGGAGACAGACTCCGCTGGAATGAAATGTCCAGACGTGCAATCAGCTCGTCCGCTTTATTCATCCCCTCATACTTTCCTGGCCAGGGTTTCCTATAGACCCGTCCCCTCGAGATACAGCGCTTTTTTGTTTTGGAGAAGCCGAGGTGCCGAGCGTGTCCCAACCAGACCCCCTTGGCCTTCCCCTCCCGCGATCTTTCCGACTCTCTGTCTGTCTGTCTGTCTTTTCTTTAGTATATTTTTCTTTTTTTCTCCTCTCTGGTTTTCTACTGAAGCTTGGCGCATGTCTTCACGACTCGATGATGTTAAAGAGACAGCAGTTTGTGTGTGTGAGAGAGAGGGAGAGAGGGAGGGAGAGAAAGAGAGAGAGAGAGAGAGAGAGAGGGGGAGGTCAATTTTGTAGAGAGGGGCCACTAATTAAACCACACAGCTTTTACAGCTAATCACAGGCTGTTGATTCACTTTGAAGAAACAACACGACGCTGCCAGGTAACTCTATAAGGGGGTGATTTGGGGTGTTTGTTTGCGTTTCCCTTCTGGACGCCGCGGCGCGGTCAAAAATTTCAAAAGTAACCGCTCCCACACATCGTGATGTTTTATCAGCGGGCCAATTACAGGTTGGCTCAGAGGTCAGCGACTTGAGCTGAAAGATTTATGTCCGACTGTGTGTGTCACATCTGCTACCCCTTCAGCAGCTGTAAGCCATCTACACACCAGGCCTGGAAACCGACCGTGTGTTTCCCTATTGTTCTACCTCCCCCCCCCCACCCCACCCCCCCGACCCCATGGTGATTCGGCCATGTTGCGCTCACCGGTATGAGACAAACGAAGTTGGCTGTGCGACGTAAACCTCATGTGGGCACGGCTGAATGTGCCGTGTCGTGTTTGGTCTCGAGACGCAATTTGAAAGTGTGCATTTGAGAAAACCAATCTGTGAGTGTGTGTGTGTGTGTGTGTGTGTGTGTGTGTTTTAGGAAATGGGAGAGAGAGAGATTCAGTTTAAATTAGTCATTGTTTCCACCGGGTCATTTTCTAACCTCTCGACTTCTGGCTGCCAGACTTATTCCCCAAACACACTGCGTTGCGAGTATTTCCACTAAGCCGGGGGAAAATCCATAAACTTTTTCTTTCTTTTTTTTTTTTTTTTGGTTTCCACATCTGTGCAATATATTCCAGTGGAGACACAATACCATAGGGTCCTGTTTTTCCAGAGGTTTGACCACAAGGTTTTGAGGACGCATAGACCACTGAGGACTCCCCATCCACTGGCTTTCGCTGCTATCTCATCCACCTCCAGGCGGCGTTTGGGAATAGGTCGGAAACTGGAGGAGGTCCGCGTAGCCCAGACTCCATGTTTCTAGACTGTCTGAACGCTGAGCTGACTGATGGAAAAGTCCTAGACCCGCCGTTACCACCACCACCACCACCACCAAAATGCCTTTTCATCCACGTCACGATTAGCAACCCCCTTCCCCCCTTTTTTACAGTGTCTGTGGAAAAGTACAGATACCCTGCATCGAATTAAGCTGAGAGGAGGGGAAAAAGTGAATGCTCTTCTTCCCCCTCCCGCCCCTCTTCCTTGAAACTGCTCTGTAAACCGCATCTCTGCTCCAATAAATGTGACATTTTACCCTGGGTCTGCTATTACTGTACATTTTCCCAAAAGCCAGCAATGGGAAAATCTCTCTCTGGGCCCCCGGGGGAAGGGTTAGTTTAGCATATTCCTGCTTCAATGGTTTTTAGGGTGCCATGTCCACCAGCAGTGCAAATATGAGTTATAAGCATCAGACAAGGATGATGTTTGCTTGCTTTAGATGCTTGGATAACATTCAACCTACTGCTTTTGATCTAAATTCATTTGTTTGTGATACAGGGACACTGCAAGCGCATTTCACTACAGTAACTACTTGAAAAACAGTCAAAAGGGGCTTGCATGTTAAGGGACAAAATCGTTTTGTGCTTGCCGAGCCTAAAATACATGCAATTTCCTCTCTCTCTCGACAAGAAGTATTGGTAAAATGTGTCCTTCAGTTGTCAGTATGTTTCTAATTTAGATATGGCTTGAGATAGTTTGAGATGGCTTGAGATCGGGGATATTACTGACCTCTGTGCCAGGAAAATGTTCAAGCTGAACATCTTGCTTTTATAATTATCAGCTAGCTTCAAGTTGGTACAACATTGATGGGTGTGGATGTTTAGATTCCTATTTGGTTGCTATTTGATCAAGATCAGTCCCCATATATACCAGTCCCTATATATAGGTTACTAGTCCTCATTTATACCAGTTCCCATATAGACTATAGTCCCCATATACACCAGGCTACTAGTCCCCATATATGGGCTACTATTCCCTATATATACCAGTCCCCATACATCTAGGCTACTAGCCGCTATATATAGGCTACTGGTCCCCATATATACAAATCCCTATATATAGGTTACTAGTCCTCATATATACCAGTTCCCATATAGGCTACTAGTCCCCATATATAAGCTACTAGTCCCCATATATACCAGTCCCTATATATAGGCTACTAGTCCCCATATATAGGCTGCTAGTCCCCATATATACCAGTTGCCATATATAGGCTGCTAGTCCCCGTATACACCAGTCCCCATATGAACCAGTAAACAGATATAGACATCTTCAGGATACACAGCTGGTCAGGAAGCCAGTGTCGCTGAATGTCTGATGGCTGTGGTTTGTCCAGAAGGTAACTTCCTGTTACCGCATAAGGTCCGGCGCTCTAGTCAAGATGGTTTCCAGCCTGAGCTCCAAAGTAACAGGTGTACACTAATATGTCTTCTGTGTGTTAATACACAAAAGACTGTTGCTGTATATTGCATTGTGTTTGCATGAATATGGGTGGTGTGTGTGTGTGTGTGTGTGTGTGTTTTATGAGGTGAATTATTGCATTACAAAAGTAACAACTACCGGATACCCTTGAGGGTGACATTTGTCTACCGCTGGTTATGTAGCCACATGCGTAATCTCTTCCACTCCCTTAATTAAATGTAATTAAATGTAATTAGAGTTATCTGAGGCCCCTGCAGTGCCTTGTAAAGGCACGTTCAGGTACAGTAATGTTGTCTTAATATCCCCCCCCTTAAGCTATGTCTCTGTCTTCATATGCACATGTATGTTGGCCTACATACCTTCGCTATGCTTTGTTTCAAGTCCTGGTACGTTTGATCTGCTGTTTTTACAACGCATGCATCGCTTTCATCTCATCCATGGCAAATGGGCCAAATACACGGGCTGTTTGTGCTAAACCTTCAGTTCAATAGGAATGTCGGGGGGGTTGCCAGGCAAAATTCAAACATCTCACCATATTTCCATTAGACAACCTGTACACGCGTGCCTTCACCCCGTCCTCTCCTTTCTGACCCTCTTTCTTCTTCCTCACCTCGGGCTCCGAAAAAGTGTTGCAACCACAGCGCTGAGCCGTTGTCACAGCTGTGTGTTTTGACCCTGGTTGGTTTTCACAGATGGTGGAGCACAGTTCTGGAGGGGATCGCATTTGGCGCGTGAACTACATGCATAGCGATGTTCGCTCTACACACACACACACACACTCCCCCACACCTCGTTCTGGTGCATCCTGCTGGAGATACTTCGGGCGATATCTTAAGAGGAAGTAGCGGTAGGATCTGGAGGACAGGGCGTGGCGCTGAAGACTGATTGCAACACATTCACACAGTGTATGCCCTATTTTGAGAACAGGGAAAGGAGGAACAAGGAGGAAATGGGAAAACACAGACTTTTATGATGTATGCAGTGCTATTTCGTCCATCAGCGATGATTTGTTTGCCATCGTCGTCACGGCAAATGGCTTTGGCACCGTTGCGACCGAACAAGGAGAGGGAGAGAAGACAGAGTCGAATTGGATCCACAGACCGGAGCTCGTAACACTTCAGCCTCGCCTTTTCTGGTGAGACGCTAGTAAAATACAAGGGGTTTCCCGCCAGTGGTTTTTGGGCTGCTTTCTGTGTTTTGTCTCCAACCTGTGTGATACCTGAGGTCTCAAGCTCAGAGCTGCCCCCTGCTGTCGACAGCAGGAACAGGTCGAGGGTTTGGTATCTTGATGATCATAATACCAGACAACTTCCTGAGAGAGATTAGTAAACAGATCACAGTTGGGAAGTAAATAAGGCCAGTCTACCGCTACAAGCAACTCCCCGAGATGTTGTGTTACTAGGAACTAAAACAGTGGTCTCTACTGGGAAAACACCATTGCAATGTCATGGCTTTTCAGTGAGTGAGGTTTAATTAAGATACAAAAAAAACATAATTGGTTCACGGTTGCATTGTCGGTGCCACGCAACGGCATGACCCTTTTCTTCATGTTTGTCCTGTATAAACAGTTTGTCTTTTAAACGTAGTTCCCTTATTGCTCCATGTTGAGGAAAGTTCATTAGAAAAACAAGAAAAAGGCAGAACAAGGAGAAGAAAACGAGACTTTTGGAGTAACATTGACTCTGGGGTACATGATGTCCTTTAGCTGGAAGCTTTCATAGGAACCTGCTGGCTTTTCCCATCCGAACCTGAGTCAGGTCCAGGTGCTGCTGGCTCCACAGGAAATGAGCTCACGTCTAACAGCTCAGGATGATACTACAACCCAGGCTCAGCTTTTCCACAACCTTTTTTTTTTTTTTTTGGTTGTTGTCTTCTTTAACTCTAAAACATATGGCAACATGTGTTTTATATTGGTTGTTTCTTTTGTGGCACAGACTAATAACGATTTATGATCCACGATGGGAGGCCACTGCACCGACCACACTTTGTCGCGGTTTGACTAGTTGGGTCTGGTTTATTGGAGGTCCTGTGTCTCTCTGTGTGGTCGAATGGGGCACAGCTCTGTTATTTTTCAGAGCAGCTGTTAAACAACTCAATTTGCAGCTGAATTTCTGCTGTTGGAAGAGTCATAGATACCCGGTGTTTGTACATGTATATTGTCTCTAGCAATACAGTTATGTCACTGTAGAGTCCAATTTGGTTAAAGGGCAGATTTGTGTGATTAAATAAAAACTAAAAAACACTGACATATGGATTATCTCTCTGTTGTTTGACAAGGATTTGTCCCACACCCCGGTCTTGTCTATACGTATCCTAACAACCTCTTTCGCTTCATTAGGGCCCAGAACGCGTTGTTATTTGCAGATGACATGCATATGTTTCAGTGTAAAGAACCAGTAAAGCCAAGTCAGGGGGTGCAGCCTTTTGGTAGCTGAAAGCTGCTTGTTTTTTTGATTGCTGGACCAGCTGGTGAAATCTTTGGGAAGGGAAGAAAACAAAGCATTCATCTTATGTTCCCCCTTTTTCTGAATGCAAATGAGAGAGCGCTGCGGACCATAAATCACGTGGATCAAGATTTCTGATCCAAAATGTCCCCTGAACATTTGGCTCAGCTGTCCTCTAAATGTTTGTTCTAAATGTGTGTGTGTGTGTGTGTGTGTGTGGGGGGGGGGGGTTGCAAGGGACAACAGATGTCCTGAGAACAGTTTGTTTGCTGTCTGACTATCTGTCTGTCCGATTATCTGTCTGTCTGTCTCTGTCTGTCTTTCCATGGGTCGAGCAGGGGCTGAGAACAGTCCACTAACAGTCTGTCTGTCTGTCTGTCTGGGGATGAGAACAGTCCTCTAACATTCTGTCTGCCTGTCTGTTTGGGGACGAGAACAGTCCTCTAACAGACTGTCTGTCTGCCTGTCGGTCTGCCTGTCTGTCTGGGGACGAGAACAGTCCTCTAACAGTCTGTCTGTCCGCCTGTCAGGTGACGACCAGAGCTGCACGGCGGACGGCCAGACGTACACCAACAGGGACATCTGGAAGCCGGAGCCATGCCGGATCTGCGTTTGCGACAACGGACAGGTGCTGTGCGACGAGATCCAGTGTGATGACCTGGGCGAGTGTCAGCGCTTCAGCACCCCCACAGGGGAGTGCTGCCCCATCTGTGAGACTGGCGGCGGCGGCGGCGACGATGGCGGCGGTGGGGGCGGCG
>JAOPJH010000076.1:12366067-12377877 GCA_027122575.1 Merluccius polylepis
ACGAGAACGAGCGTTAGCACCGCTCCTGGCTGTCCACAGCCTGACAGGCTATCAGCCGAACGACCAGACCGACCAGCAGCTCCCGATAACGCAGTGATCTATGACGTTAATAATAACCTGGTGACTCTTGCAAATGAATGGCCTGACTATTGGTCAAGTGACCAAAGGATGTATTTGTGTACTTCAATAATTGAAATGGCTGTCCCTTTGATTAGTTGCTGTTGAGAGGAGGCGTGTTTTTGTCAAGTATATTTTCATTTTATCTTGTTAACACATGGATTTTAAAGCTGCATTAATCCATTTTTGGTCACTTGGGGGCACACAGCAACCTAACATTACAGATGCACAGCCCTGTCATTAGAACTATTACTCAAATTCTTATGGCAGGCATGTTAGCTAACAATTGCTCCTTACAGTATATATATCCATGATATTTATATAATATCTGACATAGTATATTTACTTACCTTTTAGATCTGGACTGGTTTAGTTTACATCAATTCCTAGGATTTAAGGACATCCCAGCCTGAAGAATTAATTTCATTACACACTAAAGCGAGTGTACTCCAATAATTGAAATGGTTGTGCCTCTTACTTTTTTTTTTTTTACTCTAAAAATTCTGAATTTTACAATGGTTTACTGATTTGCACGCATCGCTTATATGTGAATAAGGGAGTACTGGCACTTATTTTTTTCCACTTCAAGCACTGGTCTATACATCACAGCAATTTCATGTCAGCCCGCCACTTGTTATGATTAGATGTTATTACAGGTTTGACCCCTAGGCGGCAGTATTGGTTTGTAGTCAACCTATCGTAGGATAACGCGGGAGAAAGAACAAGACCGCATAAAGACATGTATGCTGTTAATAACGTGTTACATTAAACTAAGCTACTTGCTAACCACGGCCTCATCCTTGGAACACGAACATGACATGGTACCAGGAGTAAACTCAACTGGACGACATGGATTTGAAACCACCGGAAAGTTTGAAACTAACGGGGAATGTCGACGAGAACTGGCGCACCTTCAAACAGCGGTTTCACCTGTATGTTGCGGCTATGGGACTTGAGACGAAGCCAGAAGCAAGAAAGGTAGCGCTGATGCTAACGATAGCAGGGCCACAGGCCATAGAAGCATTTAACACGTTTGTGTTATGCTCACTGTTCTCCGAAGAAGAACGAGACGTACGAGAGGTACGTGTTTAGGTCTCGCACACAGCGGCAGCACGATAGCTTCCTGACGGACTTGCGGCTAAAGGCGCAGTCCTGCAACTTCGCGATGCTGAAGGACTCCATGATCCGGGACCAGATTGTTGTCGGCGTGGAGGATAAAAAGGTCAGAGAGAGGCTACTACGAGAAACGGAGCTGACGCTGGCAGGAGCCATTAAGATCTGCCAGGCTAGTGAGCTGTCCAAAAAGCACGTGAAAACCTTCAGCGAGATGTCTGCAGTCGCCTCGGCACAGGTGAGCGACAGCGCGGCAGCGGTTGGGGCAGTGTCGTATCAGCATAGACGGCGCATACAGACCCGGTCTGCACAGCAGCCTGCACAGCAGGCCGGGTCAGCAGGCCCAGCCTGCTGCACAGTAGGAGGAGGACGTGATGATAAACTGCAAGCGCTGCGGCTCACAGCACAAGCCTAGACAGTGTCCAGCGTTTGGTAAGCAATGCTCTACTTGCCAAGGCAAGAATCATTTTGCTAAACAATGCTTCTCCAAACGGAAAGAGTGGAAGAAAGGAAAAACTGTAAACTTAATAGACGAGCCTGATCTAAGTGACACGTTCTTTGTTGGAATGGTGAATTGTGAAAGTGAACAAATAAATAAACCAGACAATGTAAATGATGTCACTACAGAAGATAAGTGGATAGCTCCTCTAATGATAAATGGGACTGTAGTCACCATGAGATTGGACACTGGTGCAAAAGCAAATCTCATAAGCATGTGTGATGTGAAGGCAATGAAAGATAAGCCACAAATAAAAAGAAAAGAATCTGGACTGAAAGACTACAATGGGCGGCCAATCAAATGTTTGGGCACATGCAGGTTGAGTGTCACAGTTAAAGGAAAAGTGCACCACCTATCCTTCTTTGTTGTGAATGAGGGACGTGAATCACTTCTGGGTGACAGAGCCTGTGAAGAACTGGGGCTTGTGAAAAGAGTGTATCGCATCATCCCAACCATAAACCCAACAAATGACTCTATGGACACAATTGTTCAGAACTTTTCAGAGGTTTTCAAGGGTTTTGGTGTTTTGCCCTTCACATATAAAATACAGTTGAAAGAAGGAGCCCAACCAGTTGTGCATGCAGCACGCAGAGTTCCGGCGCCACTGAAAGACTGCCTAAAGAAAGAACTCGATAGAATGATCATGCTAGGAGTGATCGAAAAGGTTAATGAGCCTACAGACTGGGTCAACTCACTGGTCATCACAAAGAAAAAGAATGGTGAGTTGAGAATATGTATGGACCCTAAAGACTTAAATGAGAGCATAAAGCGTGAACATTATCAAATACCTACACGTGAAGAAATCATCAGTGAAATGTCAGGTGCCAACTACTTCACAAAGCTTGACGCCTCACAAGGCTTCTGGCAGCTGAAACTGGATGAAAGCAGCACCAAGTACTGTACCTTTAATACGCCCTTCGGCAGACACTGCTTTCTCAGGCTGCCTTTTGGAATCAAGTCAGCACCTGAAATATTTCACAGAGCGATGGAGCAGATCATCGAGGGCTTGGATGGAGTTCGAGTCTACATTGATGACATCATCGTATGGGGTTCCACAGCCCAAGAGCACAACGAGAGGCTGAACAGAGTTATGGAACGCATACAAAAGTATGGACTGAAACTCAACAAGAGTAAATGTGAGTTTGGCGTTCAAGAGATCCTCTTCCTGGGAGACAAGCTGTCTGCACGTGGTGTCCAACCAGATAAAGACAAAATACATGCAATACAGAACATGCCAAGGCCCACAGACAAGACAGGGGTGCTACGCATCATGGGGATGGTGAATTTCATAGGTAAATTCATTCCTAATCTGACAGCAAAGACATCATGCATACGAGAGCTTCTGCACAGGGACTGTGAGTTTAAATGGACAGTGAAACATGAGCATGAGTGGCAAAAACTCAAGGACACGCTGAGCACAGCACCTGTGTTGTCATTTTATGACCACACGAAGAGGATAAAAGTGTCTACAGATGCTTCCAAAGATGGTATTGGTGCCGTTCTACTCCAGGCTGAGAGTGAGCACTGGAAACCGGTAGCCTATGCATCTCGGGCTATGACAAAAACTGAATGCCGATACGCTCAGATCGAAAAAGAATGTTTGGGACTGGCGTATGGTTTGGAGCGGTTTCATAGCTACGTGTACGGCCTGCCGTCTTTCACAGTCGAAACTGATCATCGACCGCTGGTCGCCATCATCAAAAAGAATCTGAATGAAATGTCTCCACGGATTCAGCGGTTAATGATGAAGATGCAAAGGTATGATTTTGAACTGATATATACTCCAGGTAAACACCTAGTCCTTGCTGATGCCCTATCCAGAGCAACTACAGGCGACAGTGTGAGTGCAACAGACGAGGACATACAGTGTCACGTGAACATGGTGTCGGCTACACTGCCTGTGTCTGACACAAAGTCAAGACAAATAGCGGGGGCTACAGCAACGGATGCTGAGCTACAGCATGTCATGCAGAACATGGATGAGGGGTGGCCAGCTGGTTCATGTCCACAATTTTACCATGTTAGAGGTGAGCTTAGTACTGTGGATGGTCTGCTGTTGAAAAAGGGCAGGATTGTTATTCCACAGGCTTTGAGAATGGACATGTTGCACAGGATACATGAAGGCCATCTCGGCATCGAAAAGTGTAAAAGGAGGGCGAGAGACACGGTTTTCTGGCCCGGACTGAACAAAGACATTGAAACACTTATAAGTAAATGTGAAACATGCCAGAAACACAGGAACAAGCAGAGCAAAGAGCCTATGGTGGTAGCTGAGGTGCCAACAGCACCATGGCACAAAGTAGGAATGGACTTGTTTCATCTCAGAGGTAAAGACTATTTAGTGGTAATGGATTACTACTCAAACTTCCCTGAGATGGCGCTACTAACAAGCTCAACATCAACTTGTGTCATAACACATGCTAAATCTATCTTCGCCAGGCATGGCATCCCACGCACCGTGGTGAGCGACAATGGCCCCTGCTTCAGCAGCAAAGAATGGCAGAAGTTTGCAGAGCAATATGATTTCAAGCATGTGACGTCAAGCCCACACTATGCACAGTCAAACGGGCAAGCTGAAAAAGGAGTTCACATTCTCAAGCAACTCCTAAAGAAAGCAGCTGACAGTGACTCGGATCCCTATCTGGCTTTATTGAGCTACAGAGCATCACCTCTTCAGTGCGGCCTGTCACCAGCTGAACTGCTGATGAAGAGGAAGCTACGAACAACTTTGCCGAGTCATCAAAACGACAAATTAAAGCAAAAGAATCACTCAAAGATTGAACATAAGCTACGACAACAGAAAATGATGCAAAAGTCATTCTATGACAGAACAACCAAGCATCTCCCTCCACTGACTACCAACGACACAGTCAGGATTGAGGATGCTGATGGATGGAGTACAAAAGCAACTGTCCTGCAAGAAGTTGCTCCACGATCGTACACAGTGAAAACTGATGATGGACAAATCCTCAGACGCAATCGTCGCAGTCTGTTAAAGACTCCTCAAGGGACTGTTGGTGAGCTCAGTGTAACCTGTGGTGAATCTCAGGTAATTCCCAAACCTGTTATGGACTGTAACACTGACTCTCACACACCTACTCCAAGCGAACCTGAGTTAAGAAGGTCCACAAGAGAAATCAGAAAGCCTGATAGACTGGACTTATAAACAAAGAAAATTCAATATGCATGTTAAAGATGTTAAACAAAATGTATATTGACTGATGTTGTGAATGTGTTCTAAATGGTCTAGTGTTGGCTTAGATATGAGTTATGCAATCTGATATAAACTGTTTATACTGCTTATGTGTTGCAGAGTTATGCTGAATGTGAAATGGTTAAAATAACTGATACAGCTAATGTGATAATTCATGTTAATGCATTTTGACTTAGAAAAAGGGGGATGTTATGATTAGATGTTATTACATGTTTGACCGCTAGTCGGCAGTACTGGTTGGTAGTCAACTTACCGTACCAATTAAGGGACCGGAGCAAGACTGCATGAAGCCACATGTATGTTATAAAGAACGTGAGACATTAAACTAAGTTACTTGCTATCAACACGGCCTCATCCTTGGAACACGAACATGACAGTTGACCAGCGCTTCCTTCAGCGCCTCGAACCCGTTCAGGATGACCACCTTCTGAGCGCCGAACAGCAGGCTGTAGACGTTACCGTAGCGACGGGCCTACTGGGAACAGACGGGGTCGACTGTAAAACTGTGAAACTGTGCACGACGGACCCTACAAGCCACGCTGTGTTTATGGTTATGTCACTTATCTGATGTTGAAGCCGCGGTAACAGTGGATGGTTGCAGAGAAAAGAGCAATATTTTGAAGATAAGCAACCCAAAGTAAAAGCCCCCCCCTCCCCCCTCCCCCCTCCTCTATGTTTCGCCATCATTGACAAGTGTTGCATTCACACACACACACACACACCAGCTATGATAAGGGGGGTTCCCGAACCAATCAGGGAAGAGATGCCCCGATTGGTCAGAAATGAGCTGTGATTGCCCCGTCAATCACAGGTGCGAGAACGCAGCACTTGGCGAGGGAGAAACGGAGGGAGCTGGCGATTTTTTTGGGTTGCATATTTTCATTGGCAATTCGCAAGAGAAAAATCAAACCTACATAATGTCACTCATCGTGCCTCTTTAACGCCGGCTTGTTGTATGTAGGCCTATTATTTATAACTACTGAACTGTAATGTTAAAAAGGTACAATATGCAAGATGTGCGTCTCCCTACTCTCTCCAAACCCCGCCCACCCTCGAAAAGCGAGGCGCGCTGAAAAACCTTGACATGAATTTTCCCTAAGCTGCTGCTGCAGTGTAATTAACCTGCAGCCTTGAGTTAGCGTCTACAGACAGAATGTGTTTTATAGCGTACTTTACCTTTAATATAGCCTATAACTTAGCTGTGCCAATTAAGTATAAGTTAAAGGTCTCTCTCTCTCTCTCGCTCGCTCTCGCTCTCTCTCTCTTATCGTTGTTGAATGTCAGTTTAGCCTTTTGAACCCAGATGAGCAATGTCCAACCAACCAACTGACCCAGTACCCCTCTAGTAAAACACATATTCTAATAATATGTGCATTATAACTCTTTATTATATTGCTATAAGATGACATCTGGTATGAAAGAATTGAGGAACTGATGCATCTACGGAGGCCGAGTGTCTAGAAGATCTGAGTTTAAATGAATGTGTTCTGCTGCTCATCCTGAGAAACCCGGATGGACTTTTTCAAATTAAATTTTTGGGAAGCTACAATGTCAGATGTGAACTGTAAATGTTTTAATTCACACCAAACTAATTAAAAACTATGACATTCAAAGATTTAAAAAAAAAAGTATTGATTTTGTTTAAATTCAGACCTTTTAGACACTAATTAGCTTCCATAGGCATCAGCGAAGAGGAAACATTCAAACCACTAAACTAACTCATAATACCTTCACTAAACATAATAACATGACCATAAATCACACCAAACATAATAACATGACCATAAATCACACCAAACATAATAACATGACCATAAATCACACCAAACATAATAACATGATCATGAATCACACCAAACATAATAAACTGATCATGACTTACTCGGTCCAGGTCCGGGATGGGGTTTTGGGCGTTGAACTCCAGCAGGTTTCCAAAGACTGGTATGGCCCTCGGACCCGGGGGGAAGTTTCTCCCTCTCCTGGTCCTCTGGAGGAGCCAGAGGAGACACAGAACCAAGCAGAACAGAACCACAGACCCAATCATGGCTGCAGTCAGACTGGCACCAACGCAGCGTGTCTTGACAGCTCGTGTGAAGGTGATCACACCTCCACGCAGGCGTGGCTACCTGCAGCTGGGAGAAGATCCTGGCCTGCAGCGTTATCCCGGTCTACCACAACGCAACTTCCATGACAAGTAACAACGACGACGACAAGGGAGAATACAGGCGTTTCTCAATCTGCGCTCTTGACTGTAATTGTTTTCTTGTGGACTTGTGAAACGTCATCAGTCGCAGCCCAAGTGTGGAGTTCACACGAAAAGTGACGGAAACGGATATCCCTTAATCGGAAGTCCCGCCCTCTCTCTGCCATGGTAACTGAATGTCCCGCCCTCTCTCGCCAATAACACTCATTTGTAGCATCCTGTTCCATGCTTCAAATCTCAGCTGGAGTAAGTGAACTGTTGATGCTAACGGTTACAATTTACATCAATACAGACTTTGATGTTAATATTTTAAGTGTTATAAGTGTTTTTTTATTTCATTTTATTTTATTAGGAATTTAAAAATACAAACAACTCCAAGGAGTATCAACATACAATAATCCCAGAGGATAGCACTTAAAAGCATTACTTAAAACACTTATTTCCAAAGTGGTCCTCGATGGACAAACAATACATGGAAACAAACACATCGATAAAAAACAACATATAACAACATAAACCCACTTTTAACCTCCATTCAATTAGTTATTCATTAGCCCCTATTATTAATAGGAAAGGGCGTGCAAGATGATATCAAAGTATTAACTGCATCTAATGACATCATACCCTAAATCAATGACAAAATACGCTGTCGCATTCGCTCAAACGTTCACAGATACTGTACACATATCGTCTTCTCACTGTCCTTTATTAAAACATATCACATTCCCCTCATATCTGGCTTCCAGAAAATACCTTACTGTAAATGAGATTGGCATTTGGTAATGTTGAAAGGATGTTGTAAGTTGAAGTTATTAACCTGATTATTATACGTTAAATATTTCTACACCATCATCTGTTCAAACCCGGCAGCCTCTTTCTCTCTCACTTTGTCTCTCTCTCTCTCTCTCTCTCTCTCTCTCTCTCTCTCTCTCTCTCTCTCTCCCCCTCTCTCCCCCTCTCTCTCCCTCTCTCAGGCTCTCTCTCTCTCCCTCTCTCTAAAGCGGACCTCCAGGTTGAAGGGTTGAGGGCTGATAGTGATCCCAAACACAGGTCTGAAGTCCGGTTCTCCGGCGTCCTTCGGCCAGAGGAACTGGAACCTTCTGAGCAGCGTCACCAGCACCAGGAAGAGCTCCATGCGGGCCAGACCCTCCCCCAGGCAGACCCGGGGACCTGGTGCAGGGACATCAACATATTCATATGAAGGAGGAGTAAGGGCTGGGCAATATATCGATATGGTGAAATGAGACTAGACGTAATATTGTGAGCATGTGTGCATTACAGTAAAGTGATGTGATTTACCAGCTGTTCTATTATTTGCCGTTACCCATTTAGTATATTACATCACATTATATCTCATTGTGTAAATATTTTGTGAAATATCTCGACAATTATAACACTCATACTCCATGATGTGTACTGGCTTAAAAAAAAGTATCACAAAGATGGCGTCGGTCGTAACCATGGGGATAACCCACCTCCATGGGGATAACCCACCTCCATAAACTAATCTAATTCAACCTAATTACCTTAAATTACCTGTTTACACACAGTTAGTTTTATTTAATAGAATAAATCCCTTTCCGGTCTGTTTTTCCACAGCTGTTAAAGTCACCAGGCTTCCTGTCTGCTCCGTGATTGGTCCACTCACCCAGGGAGAACGGCACGAAGGCGTCTGGCTTCACAAACTCTCCTTGGTCATCCAGGAAGTTTTGTGGGTTGAACTCGTGAGGGAACTTCCACTGGCCCTCCTCACACAGCACCGACGCCATGTTGGGGATCACGATGGTTCCCTTGGCAACAGCAAGATAGAAGGACAATTGTTGCTTCCATGTTGTTGGCAAACATTTTGCAAGACAGTCCAGACCGTGATTTGGGCAATATGGCTAGTTCACACTACAGTAGCTAATAATGTAATATATATAATATATAATAATATATAATAATATTTGTTCTGAAACCTTAGCGGTGCAGTGTAATGCACTTGGGGTAGGGCTGAACGATTTGGTTTAAAAAAAATCATATTGTGATTATTTGTGCAGATATTGCGATATGATTGACTATTAGTGGGAATGATACATTTTCATACAAATGTTCATTTTCACTGAAAAAACTCTTAATGATGTGGCATGTGTTGGGGTCTGTACCAAACAAACATGTGTTCTTACATCTGGAGGTATAAGAAAACAGCTTGCAGCTCCTGCGATTTGGATATTGCACTTGGCCATATTGTGGTTTTAATAATATTAATTAATCAATTCATATTTAATATTATAATATTTAATAACAATATTTTGATGAATTGTTCAGCCCTAACTTGGGGTTATGGTTAGGTGTTATGGTTACAGTTAGGTATTATAGGGTTATGTTTAGGGTTACGGGTCGGGGTTAGGGTTAAGGTTACTATACCTTGGGTATAGAGTAGCCCATGAGCTCAGTGTCTTTAGTAGTACAGTGCTGGATACTAAGAGGAACCGTGTTCGATACCCTCTGGACCTCATGGATCACCGCCTGCAGCCAAGAAATTAACCCTTAGAGTATTAGAAGACATTAGGCCAGCTTGCATTGGAAACAAACATTACATTAATAAACCCTTAGAGGATAGACATTATTATGAACATGTTCAAACAAAGTTGCTGTAAATGCATGTAAAAATAATATAGACTTTATAAACCTGCGTGTAGGGCATCTGGTGTCTGTCTTCATAGCTGGCCTCATCTCTCCCTTTAAGCACCAAGTCTATCTCCTGTTGGCAACGCTCTGAAGGAGAGAGATGGGGGGGAGGGGGGGGGGGGGAGAGAAAAATCACAATTTTGTTTGAAAAAAACTAAAATGAGTTGGTTTGTCTCTAGGTACTAACCTGGTGAAAAGAGGTTAAAATAATCATATGCTTTTAACGATAGACTTTGATACAACGGACAGACGGACGGACGGCGAACGGAGGGAGGAGACCTTGTATGTGGGGGTGGGTCATCAGGTAGAGGAAGCTGCTCAACAAGGTGTTGGAGGTCGTGTCGGTTCCAGCGAAGTGAAGATCCTGAGCGATGGCACAGAGCTGGGCTTCTGAAAAAGATGAGCTGCCTCTCTTTGGACGGATACAGAGATAATTAAATATTTTTCTCAGTTTTCTACTACTTCATTCTCTATTGTTCTCACAGACGCACACACATGTGCTCTCGTACACACACACACACACACACACACACACCTTCTCCATATCGTCCAGGTAGCTGTCCATTAGGTCACGTGGTTCGCCCTTAACCTTGGTTCTCTGGTGCTCACTCACCAATTCCAATGTCTTCAACCTAATATCCTGCAAACACAGATTAGTAAGAGAATAGGCCGTATTGTATCCAGCAGTACTCAACAAATAAAAATACATTTGAATTAAAATTATTAATTTCAAGCTTGGCTTTATTACCTCAAAGTTTTTGAAGGCTTTCCTGAAGGGTAACGGCAGGTATTTAACCCCGGGGATAGTATCGTAAACCTATGGAATATTAAACTTCAGATTATATTGTTTCATATTATATTAAACACATGTTAATCAAAATGAACATGACTTATTTCAGATCATCAAGTCTCACCATGGCCCAGGGCCCGTTGAGGATCTTTGCGTTCTCCCTGATCCCAGCGATGGACAGCTTGATGAAGTCGTTGTTGTGGTCGTATTCGGACCCGAAGACGACCTGGCTGATTACATTGGAGGCGAAGTTGTGGAACAGCGACTGAGGATTCACGACAGAACCTGGAAAAACAAACCGACAAATGTTTTGTAATTCAGTAAATATTCTCCCAGCACATGATTTACACCACGGGGCGTCAGAGTGAATGCATCAATACGAGCCAACTCTTTTGGACCAGGAAACATTCCCACTGCATATTGTTGGCATTCATCACATTTTGACTGCACTGTGAGGTGACCTTGTGTGTCCTGAATGCTGTTCACACCCAAATAAATAAAATGTAATATCATAATTTCACTTTATTAGGTATTCTCAGAGTATCTTTGGACCCCTATTATTATTGTGGGGTTTATGTATTATTATTATTATTATTAAATGTTTGCCCCTATAGCTCAGCCCGACTCGTCAAAGGTTTCCAAGTTTCTCAGTAGTAGTAGTAGTAGTAGTGGTAGTAGTAGTACTAGTAGTACTAGTAGTAGTAGTGGTAGTAGTAGTACTAGTAGTAGTAGTAGTAGTAGTAGTAGTGGTACTAGTAGTAGTAGTGGTAGTAATAGTAATAGTAATAGTAGTAGTAGTAGTGGTACTAGTAGTAGTAGTGGTAGTAGTAGTAGTAGTGGTACTAGTAGTAGTAGTTAGAGATGTCCCGATCTCATTTTTTAGCTCCCGATCCGATTCCGATATTTTCCTATTGCTCCCGATCCGATCCCGATATTTCCCGATACTGGTTTTCCGATACCGATTTGCTTTTGATTTCGCTTGACAGTAAGCGGCGTGTTCCATGGGGTGGTGATTTTTAAGGTGTTTGATCAGGTTCGTGGTGTTATAGGTGGACCGGTTACCACCACCTCGTGGAACTTCCATTTTAGTTTTAGAGTTTGTGATAAGAGTTAATGTTAACGTTACGCAAATGAGAACTATGACGGCTCTGAGCAGACATTTTATTTCCTTAACTAAGTTATGCCGTTTTAATTAAGCAACCAT
>JAOPJH010000076.1:12381977-12397416 GCA_027122575.1 Merluccius polylepis
TTTGCGCGCTCTTGAGCGACTCTGTGTGTGAGAGAGAGAGAGAGAGAGAGAGAGAGACACAGAGAGAGAGAGAGAGAGAGAGAGAGAGAGAGAGAGTGAACAAGGTGGGGGATGAGAGCAACAAGCAACAGATGACACAAGCTGCATTGATAAAACATCTAATTAACCCCGCATATTCTATTTATGTATAACCCCCTCCACACACACACACACACACACTCAGACCAGGGGTCTTTGGCTGAATAGAGTGTAGGTGGTGTGTTTTTTTTCATCACTCAAGAACTATTGTTGAAATATTGTCTCTAAAAATATTTGTTTAGATAAATATAGATATATATGCAAATATTAGTATTTAAATGAGAATTGTTTGAAAGATGCCAGAAGTTCAAGGAGCTTTTGGTCATTTTACTAAATCAAATAAAATGTATTTTTTATTAAAAGTTGTCTATTTTGAATGGAACTAAGATAATTAAATGGATCATGCCTCTGGCATAAATCTGTGATATGTGAACTACGAATGATGAATACGAAGCAGAATCAACTGATATCACTTTACACACACATGCAGCACACCCACATTCAGAGACACACACAAACACACACACACACACATTTGTTATATACTTATCAAGCATTAATAATTGACACTTTGGTAACTTTCTGGTGGGGGGCTGGTGTCTTCAGTTCCTGGTTCTCTTCTTTAGGCAAACTCTTTAAAGCACTGCATGCGTGAATTAGACGGACGTCTTGAGATAAGCTCTGATCCAGCCCCAAGGCTGTCAACTCATCTATAGAATAGAATAAAATAGACAATTTTCTAAAGATTCACTCTGGGTGTCGCATATTTTTTCACTGTTCATGTAAATTCTTGCCTTGCCAGGATTTCTCTGACGAGCCCTGCAACTCAAATTGTGTAAGTTTGACTAACTTATAACACTGCTGAACTCGGATATATGGCTGCTAACCAACGCAACACTTCACTTCCCTCGAGTCTGAGCACGAGCAGATACAGGAACAGCGCCACTCTTGAAGGTATTATTGGAGCAAAACAACTGAGCACCCGTGAATTTGTGAGTAGTTGTAGAAAATAAAAATGGAAAGTCACACATGTGTATCAGTAAATTTGAAGTCACTTGTGCAAACTTGTAGAATTTTTTCTCTCCCACAAACACAAAACAACAGTGACACCTTGTCAAATTCTTCATTGCATAAATCCTATTCTACAAATCACAAATGAAGAAACTCATACCCTTACATTGTTGCTACAGTTGCTGCAGTGAATATGGTGCAAAACACATTCACAGACCCGTATAAACAAAATGTGAAGTCATGGACAAAATTTGCACATCCGCAAATCAGTATGTGAACTCATGCAATGAGAGTTGCACACCTGTAGAATATTTTCTACAAGAGTGAAACAGAGGCATTATCAGCACATGTCCTTAAATGTACTTAACGTATTTTCAAGGTGGACCTTTTAATTCTGAAATAATGCTGGATAGTTAAATGAATAATAATGCATCATATTTTAATTGTTATATTTTTTGAGTATGTTGGTATTGGCAGTGGTAGGACTCAAAACTTTTTTTCTGAAGTAAAACTATTAAGTGTACAGTGAAAGAGAGCCATTCAGCACAATGTACTTACATAGTCTGTTCAAAGTAATTTAAATATAATGCTGGATAGTTTAATCTAATCAAGCAAATAAATGGAGGACTCTCTGTATGTGTAAATGGAGGAATCTCTGTATGGGAGCTGTTTGGATGAGCGGTTCTCAAAAAAAACTGCAAGCAGCAATACCGGAGGCCAAGCAACAGGCCCGCTTTGAACGGGCACTGCACTAGTATACATAAACACAGATAACACAGAGTTCTGGATGTATTCAGTGAGAAGTACATACATCAACATGTAGACATAGACAACATAGAGTTCTAGATGTATTCAGTTACAGCAGTGGTCACCAACCTTTTCAAGCCTAAGGTCACTACACAAGTCAAAATATCAGCAAAGAGCTACTTCTCGTACAAGTTGGAAAAAATAAGCCCACCATCAAGTTGAATCCACAATACTGCTTATTTTATTGGATAACCAATGCATTAATGATAGGCTTAATGTGAAAATGTGTTGATCAGGCAGAAACATTAATATTAATGTAATTCTTGGATGTATGGCCAAAATAACTGAATAAAGCCAATCAGTCAATAAAGTGACTTTTCATGATAATAAAAAAAGACAATAGGCCAACAATTTTAACCTGTGAACCTGTCCCTAAAGTCAGGATAGAACATGCCATTAAAACAAGAACAGAGCACAAAACTTAATTGAAATTATTAGGTGAATGGAAATGATTGATGTGTATGTGGTTGAATGTAGTAAAGTCATTATTACATAAATAACAAGCACTTCTGGATTCAAATCATTTTCTCCAGTGAGGTCTAAGTGAGGTTCCCACCGCCACCATTAAACTTTCTTTAATCTTTGCTGTAACAGACTAGCAAACAAGCTGCCGCTTTAGAAAAAAAGATATTGAAACATCACAGGGTGACATAGTAATAACATGTGGCAAATGTTTGTCCTCATGTTAAGCATGGGCTTCAAGTCACTTCAAATTGCTTGACTGCTCAAGAGCTCTGGACATGTGACCCATGTATTTATATTGGCTACATGTATCATTATCATTGTGGTTATTATTATTAATCTCCCGCTGTCTCATCCGTACATCTCATCCCTCCCATCTCATGTCCCAGCTAACTCTCTCTTTCAGTTCCTCCCCTCAGCCAGAAGATTAAGGAGTTTGAACTGAGGGACCTCTCCCTTGAGCAATAGCACTTTCCCTCTCGCTGTTCGCCTTGTAAATACGTGCTTTACAGGAAAGAAGAGAGTTTTAGCTGGCATGTGATCACAAAACCATTGCAGAGCGCTTTTTAAAATCTTAATAATCCTTTAAGATGGTCTGTTAACTATATGTGTGTGTGTGTGTCTGTGTCTGTGTATTTGTGTAATTGTATTTGTCTGTTTTTTGTTTAAACGGCACTAGAGAATAAATTCCAATCAACGTTGAAATGGCAATAGACCCTTTTCACAGAGATGTCATTATAAGACAAGTGTCACTCAACAATAATTATGGGTCTGCTAGTGTTATGTAGCAGGGAACAAGGTCAATGGTTGTGTTCATACTAACGTACTGCCTGCTACGTACTCAATGAGTAAGTCCTGCATACTCCCTACTCAACGATTACGTATTCCATTACCATCAGACCATTCACACTGTATACAGTCTTGAATTTTATAATTTAAAAGTAGTAGTAGTGGTGGTGGTAGTAGCAGTTGTAGTCATAGTATTATTTGTTGGCATAAAAGCTAAAATGTGAATTGTGGGGACATTTGGTTGACCTCAGCCAACCCCCTCCTTAGTGAATAAGGGTTAAAATAAACATTTCCTGTCTATGTAATAATATGTATGGAGGGGGCGGGGGGCGATAGTGCATTACATATTCACTTGAAACCCTGGCCTGCAAAATGCTGATAAACCAAAAAGTCTCAAATGACCTAGAATTGGTTTGAAAGCCACAGGGGGGGATATTGAAAGGCCGTTGGTAATCCAAATCCCTTTTGAGATCTCAGAGATAAGGTGAAAGGTGATGGAGGGATTCTGTCTGGGAACTGTGCAGAAAAGCATCAAAGAAAGTACATGGCCTTTTCTCTCCAACTGTTGAATCCTTAAGATGAAATTTCGCACTGCGTATTTGTTTACCCATTTTGTATCTGTATATTATTTTGTATAATACATAGTACACCTCACACACAGCACCGCCGCTGGAAAAAATCATGGGGGAAATGGTGGACCTTCAACAGTATAAAGAATGTATAGTATAATGAAAGGGGTCTTTCACTTTATAACACTTCTGGGGTCATTTTCACAACTACCCAGGCTTTTTTGTGAGCCCTGGACAGTTTTTAGGTTACTTGCTTCAATATTTAGATATTTTATACCTATGTGAGCAAGAACCCCTCCTTTTAATGAATGTGTCGGCCTTTATTTGTCAATTTATTTCATTTTATATATCTAACGTAAGAAACAAATACCTTTAGTGTCCACATAGTTGTACGGTTTTAAATACCTAAGTCCACATAGTTGTACGGTTTCCATTGTTTTCCTCTTCGATTTTGTTTTGCGGCAAAATCGAGAAGCAAAGTAAATCATTACGTTAACTTGACTAGCATTTCAATTGAATAAACTAACATCTATTGTGTGTGTAAGGGGGTGCAAATCGGATGTACATTTCCATCGCCTCCTCAAACTATTGGCAAAATTTAGAAGGGCATAAATAAATAGCCTTAAACTATAGGAAATGTCATCACTGTCACTATCATTTGAGGACATTTGATACACTTTGAATTTACTTCAATGCCCACACACACACACAAACATGACCAGATTTCTGAAATGAGTACAATGGGTACATTTGTAGTTTGGCGGCCCATATATCAATAAAATATCTGATGATAATATTTCTGAAATGAAAAAAAGGTTACTATGTGAACCTCTGCATTCTTTAGGTTCACATTTTGAAATTTGAAATGTTTGTTTTTTCACATGGTGTGGAGGTGTAGAATCAGAGCTTCAAAACAAGGTATCACTTGTGGAAATCAAGGACATATTTGGAAGTTATGGCTTATTAAATATTAAGGTGTTGCAAACAGAAGTTCTGAGAAATCAGGCCTTAAACTTTTTAAAAGCATTTACAGACATTTGCAACACAAAATACACATTTAGAAACACAATAAGTGCTTTCAATGGTTACATTTGGATAGTGCTGTACTCCTTCAATGAGATAATGTTGAATGTGTTTTACTGAAATAATGTTTGAATCATTAATTTATAAAAATGCAATGGAAAATGCAAAATTCAAGTAAATCCTTCGATTTAGAGGTAAATTCAGTTTTTTTTTAATTCAAAGTTTATATTCACTATACTAGCATGCCCCCTCTATTATTCTGTAACTTCTAAACACTCCCAATTTCTGCCTTTTATTGTTTTATAACAATGATAGTTTTACAAAAGTGGCCTATTTCAGATTGCTCACATGATCACCCACTCGGCTCTATTCAGCCAACTATCCCAGAATGCAAATGGCTGGGACCAACAGTGGTCCTACAGTAGGCTACTCGAATAGGGAATCGTTCTATATTGTATTGATAGCCTATTGTTTATGATCGGTCATGCCTTCTTATGGTATATAGCCAATAGATGGACCCCCGCCAAGCAAGGTTACGGTCACAGCCTATCAGATAGACATGAGACTAATCACCAACTGTCTAGAAATTAATATTCATGAGCAAGCTGGAACCTTTGCCATTTCAAAATCGATTCATATATTTATAAAACTTGTTGTTTTTTAAAACGGGGACTGTCCCCAGAAAACAGGATCTGGTCACCCTAATGTACACAAATGTGCCCTGAAGGCAAACAGATGCATACACACACGTCCATACGACGACAAACACAACAAAGCATTTTTGGTGGCATGTTTGTAATGTGGCTCTGGGCCATTTGATCGACATTTCGTTGAAAGGCATTTGGAAAAGGTGTCATCTCAGTTGTCACAGACTTGTGAACACAAAATTAAATATAGGAAAACAGATTTAGAGGAGGGGGACAGCTGGGAGTATCTGGTAGAGGATAGCCATTGGTCCACTTATGGCTTGGTTTGGCTTGGTGGCGGTTACCAGGCAGTTACCACCATGTTGCAGTTATCAAATTCTCTAACATTAATTCTCCAGATTATACTTTATTAATTATAGTTATACCAGATTATTATTTTATAATTACTGATCATCAAATAAAGGCCAAATTACACTACTGCATCCTGCAGGTATGCAGAGATCTGCAAAGATCCTCTGCTACTCAGAGACCACACACTCCCCTCGGTCGTCCACATACACGTACGCAAATACATGCAGTCCTCCCAGAGGTTAGCAATGTGTCTCCCTTCTCTGCAGAGATTCTGTCTACTGCCCCTTTGTGTACACATCAACATGACGTAGAAGTATAAATGCAGGCAGCTCTGCAACGATCTTCGCAAACATGCAGTATGCAGAAATGTGAATTCAGCTTTAGTCATTTAAAATGTCACACATACATTAACGGAACAAAATCAAATATGATAATATCCTATATTTAGCTAGAAGTGTCCCATTGAGATACAGGATCTCTTCTTCCAGAGACCTAGTTGCAGAAGATGGATGTATTAAGAATGTGTTTTAGGATAACAATATTTACCACATTGACACATACCATAGTTGGTTGGCTATGATAATACAATACAATTTGAATATAGTGAAGCCATTTTCCACATAGTGAATTATAAGCAGCCATGGCCCATGGCAAACATCCCAAGAGAAAAAAGAAAAAAAGACCTTAAACACTTATTTTTATGTTTTTATGTCCTGGCACTTAGTATCTTAGCACTTAGCATTTTACCCTAGCTATTTCTGCCATCCCACGCCTTTGCCGCTCCTTTGTTTTTAGATATTGTATAGATATTTATATTGTTTATATTTTAATTAATTATTATGCACCAATTACACCAAGTCGAATTCCGTATGTACAATCCTACTTGGCAATAAACATTGACAAGCATCATTAAATCCAATTATTATGAATGTAAAAAATGTGGTTTACAGTGACACAACATTGATTTCTCAATTAATGTTTTAGCAAGCTAGCATTCACACATCTCTGCAATTGCACCAGCTCACCTATCCTGCAGTCGATGGCTGCAGGGTTTATGTCATCACTGAGCCTATCCATGGAGCCCCTATAGTTAGAGAGAGGTGCAAATGACAGGGGTTGCCTTAGTTGTAGGGGTGATACGATGGCAGCTGTATCAAAATGTATCCGTGATAGACAGAAAAACCTTTATGAGAGATTCAGATGGATTATTCACATGAATGTTAAAATCCCCTACAAGCAAAACTTTGTCTTTGGCTTTGACTTCAAACTTTTACTTGGTTCATTTCAGTTCGTCATATCGGAACGGTTATTTTCATGTTTCCATTGGCCAGATGATGTTTAAGGTATAGCATAGCATTGTGGACAGTAAGTCTGCCAAACATGCACTACTTCTGAGCTCAAAGCCACAAGTCCACAATAAGTAGCCAGTCGTGACTGAATACAACATTGATCAAACACCAGAAGAATAGACTTTACTATGGCAGGAACAAAAGTGCTTGACAGCTTGACTAGAGACAGAAACAAAGAGACTACAGAACAACAACAACCAGCGGACAAAGGTGGAGGCAGAAAAATGCTAATTAAATACACAAAGACACAGGTCAATACAATTATAACCAATTATATGTGATCATGTTTCCAGTTTTATTTCCAGCGGGTTACATTTAACTTTTCAAGGGTGAAAATATTGTTTGTATCTTTCTACAGTATGCAAACTTAAACCTGCACAATGTTACTTTTCTACCATAGCTATTCACACCATTAAAACATTTCTCAAGAACAAAATGCGCCCATCCACGAGTCAATCCATCCAGGGAATTGTTATCTAGAAATCATTTTATTCTGGTCGACATTTTTTCTTGGATATAAAACAGCCAAAAGGTTTCATATGGTCAACCATGTCATGTCCTTCAGAAGGTCAGTCTGAGCAGATATTTATTTAATTTACAAATGTCATACTTGCACGCACACACACAGGCGCGCGCACACACAATTCAGCCACCTATCCCAGAATGCAAATGGCTATTGATAGCCTATTGTGCTGGCCTTTAACCGTTTGACTTTTCCATTGCAAATGTGCACGTATAGCGCGTACATGTGCTACATTTGCATGTACAATATATTGTACATGTTAATATATTTCACAGTGCAAAAACTTTTTGCACTGTGAAATATATTAACATGTTTTTGTACCTTAATTTCTCAAATACCGCTTTCACATGACACATAAGAACGAGGTTTGTATGGTGTGCAGTGTTAACTGATCTGTTGTTTCTTCTGGCACATCCCTTTAAAAGAGCACTGATATGGAGTTATGGGCACACAGAAATTAAAGGTGCTGTAGGTAAGATTTGAGAGTCGTCTCTGCTCTCTCCCTACGCTTCTCCATTGAGAAGTGTTGCATTTCATGCACCTGTGATTGACAGGCAAGCTGGATTCCCCAAACCAATCAGAAATTAGCCGGGAAATGGTCTCATACACAGGCCGGTGCAGTCAACTCGAAAAAGATATTCTCACAGCGTATTTCACTCACTAAGAGCTGATGGATTGCTATGCCATTTCTAACAAACTGCACTCAAATAATAGATGAATAAATCGTACAGCACCTTTAACATTTAACAAAATGTTTTTCATTTCTGGGTGCCCCACACAAATTCTCCTCTCTTTTCCTAGCATGACGTCATACGTCGTCTTACAATTGTGGGATGCTTAGTTCTATTTACATTGTATTGCATTGGTATTGCTGTGTTGCGTTCAAGACGCACCACACAATAGCAATGTGCTTTGGGAAGGACATCCAACTGCATGATACTTAAACTAATTACTGTTCCGATGACATTTGGCACATTCTTCTTAAAACTACTAACAACATGGCAAAGAGGAAAAAAGGGAAGGTAACACCATTTTTCAAATGGATGTGAGTAAGATGGATCACTCCTGTTTGACCTGTGTCTCTGGGTCAGTTGGTCTGTCTAAATTATTAAAGGAATTCAGCCCCTGTTTCTCTGTACTGTATTCTGTACGCTACACATGCATCTCATTTATTCTCTTTGCCTCTTCACGTCAGACTGTTATCGAGTGCTGTACGTCGTCGCAGAATGGTTTACACATGCTGTATGTGTACTCTCTTGTTGTTAATCTTCACAGGAACCCATGAAGCCCACGGCAACTCTAATTGTATAATGTTATAATCCCTCAAGCAAAGAACAAGTGAACATCAATATGGATGATGTGAGATTGTGTCTACTCGATATGTATTATACCTAATGCACTGTTTCACCTTTACATATGAAATTAACTTTGCTGAAAAAATACCTTTCTATATTTTTGCATTTGTTATAAAGGGTTTATATTTACATATAATGAGCATACGAATAACGGTTTTTTATATTGAACCCTTTTATGTCATTATAACAACCTTCACCAATGAAATGGTTCTGTATTGAAACCTTTTGGGGATTTAAGGGGTGCCACATATGAGGCAGGTGATTGAACCTTCAATGATTTGAGTGATGGTGAGGGGGTGTGGCCAATGGGGCGTGACCAATGCATGGGATGTAGGTGGGGGTGCCAGGTGTGGCTCGTTAAAGGAACAGACACAGCTTCAAGAGATGAGCATGAATAACAGAGGTAACATATAGACTGTTGGATGTGTTTTGCTCTGATTTGTAAAGGAAACATTATCATTTCACTTTGTTAAGTTTTTATTTGGTTATATTCTTCATTTTACTATTTGGTAATTTCCGAGACTTTTATCCAAAGCGACTTGCAGTGAATTTTTCAAATACATGTCATTAATGACAGGTAGGGCATCTTGCTCAAGGATGCCTACAGATAGACTGCATATGTTGGGGTTTGAACCCAGAACTTTTTGACTGGGTTTCGACCACACTAGAATATCCTGCCTCCCCAAAAGCTTTGCTTTGAGCAAATCCTCAGTTCTAATCTTCCTGTTTAAGGTAAAGGTAAATAACACTCCAGAAATTGTCATTGTTACTTATTTTATAATCATCCTGCATGATAATAAATTAAGAAAATAATACAAACAATAACAATTTCTGGGGTGTTATTTACCTTAACGATACACTGTGTAGAATTTCGTGGCACTGCTCTATGGGCAGAGCATGTACACCACTGACCTCCGCCAGACGAGCAGGCTAACTTCCAGTTTAGCCCTATGCTAACTTGAATGGGGATTTAACAAAAATTGTGAATATGATAGTGAAACGAGTCATTTTGCGGAGGTTTTGATGCTCAAAACGGTATGCCAGATGGCCAGTACACCACTGCTTGTAGCAACAGTGTGGTTAATGTGTGGCATGGTGGTGTCACTGTCTGTCTATTGGCCGACTGGTGTGCTGTCATACAGAAATGGAGCAGACCTGTTATTAGGGATATGCGATACACTTGTGTTTTGACACCACTGTCAAAAGGGGTCCATCATCAGCTGAAAACAACCATCTAACAGGAGATAGCCTGCAGGACCTTTCAACACCCTTAACATGACTTAATATTGCCTTTTTTCTTGAGAAAAGTATTTTCCTTTTAGCGGTGCAAAAATATTTTTGTTACAATGTCTCATTTTAATGTTACGCATCAGTGTCTAATATCTGGCGGCAAACTCTCTCACCTCCCTTGGCTTAATTAATATAAATTGAATATGCCCCAATAAGTAAACGCCACATGATATAACAAAGAAAATGGAACTTATTGAACTTATTGGAACTTATTAATTTATTCATCAGATCTCTATCTTACAATATCTGCTGCTGACTCGACGGCGCGATTCAAATGGTCTTCTATTCATAATATTACAGTTAGCCACACACCTTGCTATTTAACGACCAACAAAACATTTAATTGAAAAATTAATTGCTCATTCACGATAAATCAATGCTGATGTTTAAGCAGTTCATCAGGCCAACTGCAAGTGTGTCCAGAGTGGAAACCATGAGGGCCACTTGCTAGTCTGAATACATTTGTAATAATTAACACTTAATTGAGACCTGCTCACACAATAACTGAGCAATAACCTTCAGAGCAAATACATAACAAAGTGTACCGTGGCAACACAGAATGTAACTGCATTTCTAATTAAGGCCAGCATACACTACAGCACATTCATCATTTCACATAATTTTTTATCAAACTACATAATGCCTCGATTCCTAGAAGGTCGACAGGTATCATCTATTTTTTAAGTCATTAATCAATGTGACAATGTGAGGGCGACGCGAAGGCCACCCACCTCCATTCAAGGAGAAATCGCACACTTTGCAAGTCAAAACCTTTGCTCTACCAGGTATGAAATGAGATTGGATTATTCAGTGTCAGTGTCATTGTGGTTTTATTCAGCATTCTATACAGGCCCTGACAGCATTTTAAAATATTTCATTGCGTATGATTTCTACAAATACACGCACAAAGCGGGCCACCTTTTAACAGCATCGACTAAGCGTTTCTGAATGTGTCGGAATAACCAGGAAGGAGACATTGAACATTTTGAACATTTTGTTTAATTTCAACACCGTTTGTCACAAACGGTGCATACCCAATTATGGGTATGCTAGTTTTATGTACCTGGGCACAGGTAGTACCGGTGTTTATCCAATGATTATGCCTCTGTGAAAATGGTCTATTAAGCTGTTAAATGTTATGTAAAGGGTGAGGAACCAGGAATAGTAGGCTAATGTTTGTGATTGGTCAGCCTTATGATTAGCACCATTGGTCAATTAGGTGTGAGGTCACTCCTAATAGTAGATATCCTGTAGATAACGTACAGGAGGCTCAGTGTATGCTTGCTAACCAGATATTATGTGTGATACGGCCAAACCCAGACTCTTTAGTTATTGTCCTCAGCAACTTAAATTAAAGCTTATCCATGATTTCCCCAAAGAGACAGACAGTTTATTAAATGCCCCATGGGAGAATATTTTGGATCGCTATTACACCACAGTAAGAAATGCCTATCACGCCATCCCCTGCGCTGCACTGGGTCACTCTGACCACGTCATGGTCCACCTGATCCATGCATACAGGCAGAAATTAAAGATCTGTAAACCTGTGGTGATGACAACAAGCAGTGGACCAGTGAAGCTGCGGAGGATCTTCAGGCATGCTTCTTAATTTGTCTGTCAAGCTCCTGAAGTTCGTAGGCGACACCAACGACACCACCACTCATTTCTGGTGGAGATTAGTCCACCTACAGGTGGGAGATTGACCATCTGGCGACCTGGTGCGGACTAAACAACTTGGAGCTCAACACAGTGAAGACAGCGGAGATGGATGTGGACTTCAGGAAGAACGCCGTCCAACTCACCCCCATCACCCTGTGACTCTCATCAAAGCTCAACAGATGATGTACTTCCTGCGGCAGCTGAAGAAGTTCAACCTGCCAATGACAATGATGGTGCACTCCTAAACCGCCGTCATTGAGTCCATCCTCACCTCTTCCATCACCATCTGGTACGCTGCTGCCGTTGCCAAGGACAAGGGCAGACTGCAGCGTGTCATTCGCTCCGCAGATAAGGTGATTGGCTGCAATCTGCCATTTCTCCAGGACCTGTACACCTCCAGGACCCTGAGACAAGCAGGAAAGACCTATTCCACCCCCAGGGACATGGACTCTTACCCCCTTACTTACTTGGCATTAAAGTCATTTCTGATTCTGATTAGGTGGAAGAGCGATGAAGAGCACAAAGGTGAAGGTGAAGAGCACAAATATGACTATTTAGCAATGTAATTTATTGCTAAATTAAAAACATAGACAGACAGAAAATCGGGAAGGGAAAAATACTATCAAATAAAAAATGAACGACCAGAAGTGATTCAAGGAATATCAAAGTCCCATAAATAATCTAAATCTAGTGGCTTTTTAAAATAAACAGTAAAAACAATGCTCAACAGTGTGTCCCATCCCCATCAGCTGAACAACATGAATAAATGCTCCACCTTTGGGATATACTTCCGCTATAGTTAATAACATGTTAACTGTTGGCATCTCCCACAGCCTAGCAGTTGTGTACTGCTGTCATGAAAAATGTACGACAAAAAGGCAAAAGGAATTTTCTTTTACTACGAGCCTTGTACTTAGCGTAGCCTACTTAACAACTGTCGCTATTAAGTCTTATCCTAGAGGTTAAAAAGAAACCAGTTGTTTCTTTGGTGTCCGTGTAACTAGGTAAATTCAGGGGACCATGGTTTACTCAGTTGATTGTGAAGGTTTATCAATCAACTATTCATCTCTCCCTGTCTATCCATCCTCATCAATCTGTGATTTTTGGAAGAAAATGGTTGTTTGATGGAATATGCACGACTGGCCACAGTCAATTTATGCCAACATGTAGCAGCATAGGGATGGGGGGAGCCTTAAAATAATGATGGGGGGTTATGTACTTTGTTTTATTGATTTATTCTTTGCTTTTTTCACTATTTTTCATTGTAGACAAACTGTATTCATATTATTGTATTAATATGTGTTGTTATTCTTCTAGTTTAGATAGTTTTTTTAATCTAATTTAATATGATATCAGTGCACTGTGGCAGTGGGTATGTCTTCAAGATGCTTCTTATATTTTATTAAACACAATGACATTTCTAGAAGTTCTATATTATTTATGAGGACCCCCTGTGAGTCCTCTTTGCAAATGGAAAAATACATCAAATAAATGCATTTTCATATATGCACCTACATTTATTTACTTAAATATTTTATTTGTTTATTTAAATATTTTATTCCATATTTAGTCATATTTTTCACTGTAGGTAGTAGACCCTACCACACGCCACCTAAGGTATACACCCAGTTTATTGTTGAGTTGGCAAGATGTTTCAACCAGAGCAGATGGAAAAATGCATGCATGTTGAGCTCTCTCCCTGAGTGTGCGTGATATCCTGTGGGCCTTGATTACTCTGCACCACAGGTATGCAGCCCCACCCAGCCCCAGAGTCTAATCAGTCTGACACACTCTCCACAATCACTTTACATGTTTGTTTTTTAAATATTTCTACTATTCGCTTGATCATTAATACATTTATATGACAATTTGGATATATTAGATGATATTTTCAGATTGTCAATTCTGCAATTTTAATTCACACAATCAGGACAGGTAAATTGAGTAGAGATTGCTGTGATTTCCCAAAGTATACACAAACTCAATCCCAAGAGATTTTTGCTAAATCGCTCATGCCTAATGATGAAAAAAGTTAAATTCTAACAATTGTAAATTGGTGTATGTACATTTGAGAGTATTTATGCAAATATATTTGTGTGTATTTGTCACGGAGTGACCAGTGACCTCCAGGGTAAGGCCTTGAGGACGCTGCAGCTGCTGACCCAATGCAATTTGGCTTAGCGGTTACAACATTTGTCTTCTAATCTTCGGGTTGCCAGTTTCAGGCCCGGCTGTGTAGGGCTGTGGCATCAGACAACCGGTGTTAAATATGCATGCACAATAGATGCCTATTTCTTGTACAGTTGCTGTGTAAATATATGTTTTTACTCATTGTCAAGTGTGAGTGCTGCACTTTTGGTGATACAGAAAACCCCTGCTGAACAAAATTAATTTGAATGAAATGTCTGTCAAATTGTCTGCAACGCCACCTAAGCTAAGCGTTAGACCGTTAGACAGGCAATACAAATGAGCGGGAGGAAGTCGTCGCCTTTTTTTGTTGGACTTTGTTAGAAGATTCGCTCTGGAGTCATTTTTTATTCTACTTATCGTCCTGTCATTGATTTCCCAGTGGACATCCAGAATGGCCTTTGACTGCCATTCCACATGATTGTAACGTTGAGAATTGTTTGACCTCCTTTTGAAGAATCATTTAGCGTCCCACATCACACAAGCAAACCACTTACACTTTCTCCAAAGCAATGCCTTTCGATAAAAGAAAAACGGCAATTGACAATTTTAGACGTACCGTGACATGACGTCGTCATAATTGTCCATCATCTTCAACCTGTCCAGGCGGAGTGTGACTTCGGTGTGAGATCAGGTTTCGCTCCATCGCGAGTCAATCTATGTACCACTTTCAAGGCAACTAACTGTCAAATCACTCAAGCTTGGGTTTCGCACTTGTACATCCCAACCCGCGAGCGTTAAAAGGCGATTAAGTTGCTCATGTTGCTAGTTATTTAGAGACAATGTATCGTCTGAATGTGAACGAACAGCAACTTGACCCACAGTTTGAGTTGTATCTTATATGTCATACGGTCTTGGTGTCAGGTGTCGTTGAATCGATGAGGTCACTTGGCTCTGGAAATAATTGTCATGCATTGTCTCATTGTATGACACAAAAGTGTATCTCGGATTTTGAAAGAGACATTGATATTACCGGTATAGGACACAGGGAGGCACCGTTCGGTTTTCCTGTTGCTGACATCACCAATGACACAACAACAAGAAACAATGGTTTTCTCCTGCAAACCAGATCTGTTTATTTACCTTGCTAGCAGCAGATATAGGCTATTGTGTGCTTTCTGTGCCTTAGACTTTAGCCATTGTTGTCACGCACAATGAAATGAGGTCAGCAGATTTCAGCCCTACAACATGCCTTTCCTAGCCTGATAGACCATCCTATAACATTAAAATGTATAGTCTGGCATCGACCGATAGACCTCGGGTGATCCAAGGGGCGGGAGGAGAATCGTCTTTCAAACTGCCTCTGCACGCAATAGGTTAGCGCTATGACCAATCAGAG
>JAOPJH010000076.1:12515088-12538450 GCA_027122575.1 Merluccius polylepis
TGTGTGTGTGTGTGTGTGTGTGTGTGTGTGTGTGTGTGTGTGTGTGTGTGTGTGTGTGTGTGTGTGTGAGAGTCTGCTTTGGGGAGTGCTTGCCTTTCACTCTTGCTCGTAAGCCAATACTATGATGAGTCAGAAAATAGAGCAGAGAATGGATTCTGTCTGGCGGCCATGTTGGATGTACCTTCAACTCAACCCCATCCCTGGCTATAAACAGTCCATAAGATGCACATTTAATGTTTGAAGAACCGATCTGACACAAGCTGGCAAAAGGCACACAGGTTAAGAGAATAAACTTTGTTCGCTATCTTCCTCTCTGTGATGTGCACAAAGAGACATCACAGAGACTTTGACCAATAAACAAAAACAAAGTACATCATTGTCTGTTGGCCATGTTGAATGTACCTTCTACTGCATTACCATTGGAGTACAGAAGAAGTGCAAGAATGCACACTGTCTTGAAGTTAAATGTAGGTTAAACCTGCACTATGTCATATTTCTACTGCAGCTATTTACTCACCGTGGCGAAATCTTGATGCTTGTAAGTATCAAGTCTAGTTCATGACGACAGTTATAGTCACTTATAGCAGTTATAGCTAGAACTAGATAGGTATTTAATGGGAAAATGTACATAGTGCAGGTTCAAAACATATGGATTATATAAGGGAGGATGCACAGGTGGATTCTCAGCATAGCAGGTAATCAGAGAGTACAGGCTAAAGTTACATCATAATAAATATAAAGGATGATGAGTCGATGAGACTCCCATGGTAAAGTACAATGAAATCAAGTGCTTCCATTATTTGTTAATGCTTTACTGTTGATTAAATAAAAACGGTGCATTATCATTTGGGTACTTGTGTGATTCAGGTCAACTGAATTGCAACATGCACCTTGCGTTTTACTTGTTTGGCGATTTTAAAATCGAGGCCTCGGTCCAATCTGTGTGTCGTCCACGTGACCGTACATCCTGTTCACCCACCATGAAGACTCAGATACAAAATGTAGGGAAGGATGAGCGTAGTGAAGACGTGTAGAGGCCAGAACCGCTTGCCTTCTTCTTAGGTTTTTATTGCAAGGTTTCAAGTAAGCTAAGCAGCCTTTCCCGGGGCCCAGTCATCCATCGCTTTTTTTAGCCCTCGCTAGCAAGTGAATGGGAGAGCCTGGCTTATCCCCGCTGCTGTCATCGAGGCGGCCGGTATTTTTAGGGGACTGTGGCAGCTGCAAAAGCACTTATCGGTCGTCCACGAACAATGACACTCAGGGTGTCTAACGGCAGGACACCACACCGATTGGGGGGGACCGCTCTGAAGTTGTAGCCGTCCCGAACGGAAACACAGAAGTTTGGCTCTGAAACGCGCAAAAAGTCGTACGAGATTGCAAAACAAACAAACCAAAAAATGTACTGGCAAAGCACGTGGGACATTTGAACGGGATTTATTTCACGCGGCATGCCAGAGCGGGGCGTTGAAGACAAGCGACGCCGATTTCTCAACTCGAAGACCTTTTTTTTTTGCCCGTGCGGGATGTATGTTGACGTCGTGGTGCCCGGACGCCGACGCGAGGTAGGTCATGTGAGGGATACGCGGTCCGACTTCACAAGGGGGCAGAGGTCGTTCCAATTAAACGAGACGAGTAAACACGAGGGGCGATCCCAAGCCCCCCTCTTTAAAACCTCCTGGGGAATATTTAAAGTGCTTTTAACGCGTTGACCTCGCTCATTTTCCTCTCATGAAATGTGTCCGAAAATGTGTGTGGGAACCACGAGAAATGTTTTTCTTCAAAAATAACAAAAATCAACTTGTGGATAGTTTACGGATCCGTACGAGTTCAAGTGTTTGGCCACAGGATGCATTTTATCAATGTTTTAAATAACAACCAAATAACATTAAGGTTATAGAAAACTCGGACCCCATGGGTTGTTTACCTTGCACTTCATTAATAAACATATGAAGCATTGCATCGGTATATTATTGTAGTGTATTACAATTAAATTAAAGCACAAGAAAATGTAATTAATATTATTACTGTTAATTATTATGCTGTTATTGTGCTCTTTGCTATGTTTGACACAGTCACTAACAACATGTTAGTCATTCTTTTTAAACTGTTGTAATACTGGAGTCTGTCCTATGACCGGTGACTGAATGTTTAATATCAGTCTGGGGTCCACATCTGTATTTCCGTTAGCCTCCTTTGGGAGATAAATATAATGAAACACATGCATGAGGTTGGTGTGTCTGCACAATGGGCCGGACAACATCAAAGAGATGTCTCGCCTTGGATTAATCCAACTGTTACTGACATTTTGAGGCAGAATTGGTTGCCAATGGCAACCAACCAACACGGTGAGTTGGAGGCTACCACATAGTTGGACTGTAAGGTCTCTGCATGGTCTCTGCATGGTCTCTGTGTGATCTCCATAAGGTCTCTGCACAGTGTTGCTGTCATGTTTCTGCAGGGTCACTCGCTGGTCTCCGTAAGGTCTGTATGGTATTCATACTGTCTATGGTAAGGTCGCTGTAAGGGCTCTGTATGGTCGTTGAAAGGTCTTGGTAAGCTCTCTGTGTGGTCTCTGTAAGGTTTAAAAGGTCCCGTATGGTCGATGTAAGTTCTCTGTAATGTATATAAGGGGTTTATAATGTCTCTGTATGGTTGCTGTAAGGTCTCTAATTATGCTGTAAGGTTTACAAGGTCTTTGTATGGACTGGTTTATAAAGTCTTTGTATGATCCCTGTAATGTCCCTGTAAGGTTTCTGCTGGGTCTTCATAAGGTCTCTGTAAGGTTTCTTTGTATGGTTTCTGTAGGTCTGCTGTAACATCTTGGTAAGGTCTCTCTGGTTGCTGTGTGGTCTGTAAGGCGTTGGTATGGTCTCCGTTAGGTCTCGATAGGATCTGCCGTGAGCCTCGTCAGTGTTTGTGTGAGCATGTGGGGTTCACGGCGTTCTTTGTGATACCTGACACACGCACACACACACACACACATACACACACATACATACACACTCCTTTGCAGGTCTTTATTTAGCGTGCGCTATATTAAGCACTTTCCCATTGAAATACGGCACCAGCTGTGTTGCCTATCTGTGTTGTGGCTGCCGTTGCAACAGGACCAAGCCGCACCCCTGCACCCTCCCGACCAAGCGGGGCCGGTGTTTTTCCTGTTTTCTCTCCGATCCAATTAAATGACAACCGTCAATAACACTATCCGTACCAAAACACATTTGCATGGAGTAAGCATTAGATGTGGTACAGATAGTCAAAAAATAGACCCTTCTTTACAATGGACTCTAACACTAACTTTAGAAACTAAATCATTCTAGTGATGGGAACTGTTGGTGATGGATATGCTTCTTCTTTTAATGGCATTTGTTGTGCCATTATGGAAAGGGCAGTGGGTTGAAGGAGAGAGGGAACGACTAGCATAAGGCCTATGATCAGGATTGAACCTTGTATTGGCGCATTGCCCGCATGGTTAGCACACCGGTGGGTTGAGCTGTTACTTTACCCTTCGTTAGTATTAAACAAGGTCACGTCTTGATTACACTTTTGATCCTTTTGCTTCAGATACTTGCACTGTGCAGTCCCAGTCCAAACCACTCCCACCCCAGCGTTGGCAGTGAGCAACTGAGCTGCTGAGCCGAGGCTGGCACTGGAGCAGACATGGACGTGTTTGGTGGAGCGCCACGCTTCCTGGCCTACCCCAGGCCGGTGGTGGTCCAGAGCGGCACCGACGCCGTCCTGAAGTGCCAGATCGGCGGAGACCCCCGGCCCGCCGTCATCTGGGAGCGCAACAACCTGAAGATCGACCCGCAGGGGCGCTACCGCGTGTTCGAGGACGGCAACGTCTACAACCTAATCATCTCGTCGGTGACGTCGGAGGACAGCGGGCAGTACATCTGCAAGGCCAAGAACAGCATCGGAGAGACCTATGCGGCGGCCACGCTCAAGGTGGAGGGCGAGGCCCAGGAGCTGGAGCTCAGGGAGGAGAACAAGCCACGGTTCCTCATCAAGCCCCTCTCCACCCGCGTGGGCCGCGGGGACGACGCCGTCTTCTCCTGCAAGCTGTGGGGGAACCCGCGGCCCGACGTGGTCTGGGAGAAGGACGGACGTAAGCTCCACGAGATATTCGAGAGCACGCACTTCAGCGTGGGCTGCCAAGACGGTGGCTGGTTCCAGCTGAAGATCTTCAAGACACGTGCGCCCGACGGCGGCGTGTACACATGCAAGGCTAGGAACGAGTTCGGCGAGGGGCTGGCGGGGGCCGTGTTGCTGGTGGACGCCGGCCCCGGGCACGAGGACGATGGGAATCGTAACGGGTACAACAACGGTCACTGGAAGGCCCACCAGGGCAAGCAGAGGAGTAGCAGGCTGATGTCCAACAGGCTCAGAGACGACGGCATGACCAAGTCTACCAAAGTCAAGATGTTTGCGGTGACTGAGGGCAAGCATGCCAAGTTTCGCTGCTTTGTGACAGGAAAACCCAAACCGGAGATTATATGGAGGAAGGACGGTCGGCTCATTCTCTCCGGGAGACGTTACTTGTGTTACGAGGACAGAGAGGGATACTTCACTCTGAAGGTGCTGTACTGTAAGCAGAAGGACAATGGAGTTTATGTTTGCGCTGCGTCCAATACCGCGGGACAAACGATCAGCGCTGTACATTTGTCTGTGAAGGGTAAGTAAGATGTTTATCTGGAAAGTATCGTTGTTGTTGTTGTTGTTGTCGTTGTTGTTGTTGTTGTTGTTGTTGATGACGGCACAACCCCTGTGTTTGCCAAATCAAATATTTTATATATTCAATATTACAATGGCATAATTATGCTTAATAAATCATATTCAAAATGCACATAATTTAACATATACACTGCACTAAGCAATGTATTTTTAACAGTTCCCAATATTTGTTTTGAATACCATAACAAGTATCTCCCATGCTTCTTTAGAAGTGATCTAACCATCTAAATATGTCACATGAAATGTCCAAGGGGTCCGAGTTCATCAGCTTCCAACCATCCCGTCGCTATGGATACCAATGTCTGCTAGGTCACTTAGCTTTGTGAAAGGTCTCAGGGGAGATGGGGGACCATGTGATCGAGATCTTGGGGGGAATGGGATCCGATTTCTCACAGGGATGCAGCCCAGTCCGTAGTCCCACCCCCAACAGCATTGTATCTACCGTGACGACCCACACACAGATGGATGTGTTGGGGTTGATCCTCTGAATAAGAAAGGGTTGCTGACCTTTAAAAACCTTATTTATACAGCGTTTGTTGTGCAAAACAGCAACACAAAAGTGCCTAACAAGGGAAACAGCACAACAAGAACAAGAAATAACAGAACTGATCAGAATCACAGACATATAGAGATATATAGAGGTAGAGATATTGAGAGGTAGATCAATCAAAGAATCTGATCAGAAAGTCTTCCACATTAAATATGCGTGCGAGACAATCATGATAGTAAGATTCAAGTTCAACCGCTATGGTTGCATAACAACGGGTCTGCACGTCATACACGTTTCTAAATGCAGTCCACATTCTTTTGTTTACAGCAGTCTGGTACAGTCTGACGGTGTCGGTTACAAACAGTTTATATTCTAGCTAACACTCGGGTGTGTTAATGATCTTTTCATACCGCAGCTAAATAAGCAACTTGCCTCATGATTTCTCCCATCTCCTTTGCTGGGCTGGTATTTATGAGCGTATGTCTTTCAATTTACGAATTACGCTGCAGTCCACGGCCAAGTCAGCTGTAAATTATTTCAAATTTTAGTTCTTATTAGGTCTACAAACAATTATGTTCATTATGTCAATACGTAGAGGTCGGCCAACTGAATGGATTTACTTTGTCTTTATTGTAATTCTAAATGAGTTGTCCTGAACTCACTCCAGAAGTAACATCTAAATAACATCTGTTAAATAATTGTTCACTTTTAAACAGATATTAGGTTATTTAATACTATGCATTATAACATAGTAATATCAATAGGTGCAGAAATATATATGTAGTAATAATATATGGTGAAAGCCGTAGTAATTATCAATGGCAATAGAAACAGCAAGTTGCGAAGTTTGATAGACTGGTGTGTTGTTCATAACAGTTATCAAGTATTAAGTATACATATAAGGATACTAAATAATAATAACAGCAACATTATATCCCTGTGTGACACGGCTGAGTGTGTGACTCCCAGCCGAAAGGTTCTGGGTTCGAACCCCAAGACGCCCTAACCTCTACTTGCTCCTTAATGACATATCTAAAAATAAATCTCGGATAAAGTTTGGATAAAAGTGATGTACATTTACTATTAACTGCCAGTGACTAATTAATAAATGGTGAATCTACAAATAAATTGATGAAGTCATTCTTCAAGTGAGTCCTCCCCCAAACCGGTGTGTTTGTTCCTCCCCTCCCCTGCACCAGAGCCTCCAGTGAGGTTCAAGCAGCCACTCATCGACCTGGAGGTGTGGGAGCGGGACCTGGCCGTGCTGGAGTGTGAGGTCCCCGAGGACTCGGTCCACATCACCTGGTACCTGGAAGACCGCCGGCTCCAGCCGGGCGACAAGTATGGCATGGAGGAATGGGGCACCAAGAGACGGCTCACCATCCGAGACATCGGCGTGGACGACGATGGGATCTACCTTTGTGAGATGCGCGACGGTGGCAGGAGCATCGCTGAAGTGGCCGTGAAAGGTAACTCAGCTGGTGTTTGGTGTGGGTGTGTATGATATGAAGGAATATGAGATCTCAGTGATAATGATTCAGGGGAAGGCCATTAACTGGTCTTGGAGTGGAGGTAAAGGTGGGGGGAGGTTTGTCGGGCGGCTAGGGGTGTTTGACTCCCAGCTGAAAGGTTCTGGGTTCAAACCCCAATCTCTGTCTACCTGTAGGCATCCTTAAACAAGGTACGTAACCCCTACCTGCTCCTTCTAATTCAGTTGCTTCGGATAAAAATGTCTGGTTAGTCCTCCAAATAGGTAATATTACCTGACATGAACTAAAAATGTATGTAGTTTGATTCGTTATTTTACAAAAATCTTTATTGTCCTTTCATTTCTGAATAAATGAACCTCCTTCGCAGGCACAATTGTCCGGAAGCTTCCAAGGAAAGTCGATGTCCTTGAGGGAGAAAATGCGGCTTTCTGTGTTGAGGTAGAGGAGGAGGAGATGGACATCCACTGGTACAAAGAGGGCGTGGAGTTGCGGGAGACGCACCAGACTATCCTCAAATCATTCGGTCGAACTCACATCCTGGTATTCGTCAACACCATGCCTCAGGATTCGGGACTGGTCACGTTCTTCGTGGGCAGGTCCAAGACTTCGTCTCAGCTCAGGGTGAAAGGTAATACAAGGTGGACATTATGGCATCTCAAAAGTGGCCAGACATGGCAATTTCAGTTTCAGAAATGAATGTCCTCCCCGGTGTTGAGGCAACTGTCATTCATGTGACTGTTTGCTAATAAGCAGAAAAGAGAGACAATTATAGTGTGGATGGCAGGGAATAAAATAACTTAGTAGTACAATTACAAGAACCGACCACACCATGCACACATTCATTCCATTACCCTTAACAAAGAAACTGCAAACGTGTCCGCCCATTAAGGTGAATGACCCCTAACAAAGGATGTCATCTAGTCCCTGTTTTGTGTCCTATACAGCGGCTAAACACTGTCCTCCCAGCTGTCCGGTGAGTGTTCAGATCAACACGGAACGAGCCAATGCCGCTCTGCTCTCCTGGGTTTCTGCCCAGGACTCGCGCAAGAACCCTCCGTCGGGCTATGTCCTGGAGAGGCAGGAGGTGGGCACCGGCTCCCAGGAGTGGCTCCAGTGTCTGACCACAGACTCAGCCACCTCCGTCGAGATCCTAGGGGACAGCGTGCCCTGCGAGGCGGACTACCGCTTCCGCATCTGTAGCGTGAACAAGTACGGCAAGAGCAACAACGTGGAATTCCCCCGAGCGGTTCACCTAGGTAAGGTGGACGACGGACTGGTTCAAATTGAGTCACTTTTTAGCAGACACCTTTATCCAACACCGACAGATGAGGACGATGAGAACAATCGGCACATCCAGACAATATAGGTGTAACTACAACATTTCAAGTACTGCATGTGCAAGTTTCTAAAAACCACTGGACAGTTGGAGTCCAGAATATAGGACACAGACACATCATGCCCAACCTCATGCATTGGAGTTGACGGAAAAATGGGTCAACAAAAAAATAATGTTTTGGATGTATTAAGATGGCCTTTTTAGTAGGCCTCAGTTGTATTGAATGGTGCTAGCAAGTAAAAATCACTTGCTGTGTTATTAAATATAATGTCACTTAACAGTCTCAAACTGGTTGGAGAGCAAAACACAAATGCTTCTTACCATCATCTCTCTTTCAGTCCCCGTGGCCAGGATACAGGCTCCTCTGCAGGATGCCTTGGTGCCAGAGGGGCAGGACGCCTGCTTCACCATTGAGCTTTCTGCCTCAGTGATCGGCACATGGTTCTTGAACGGCACTCAGCTGCAGGACGACGAGCGGTACACGACGAGGCGGTCTCGAACTCACCAGTCGCTACGCATCAGGGGCGTGCGAGACACAGAAAATGGGGCAGAAATCACATTCATAGCTTACAGCATTAGGGATTCTGCTGCATTGTACATTCAAGGTACTGATTTTTTAAAAACTGTTTTATGTGTTCTGCTCATATTCACCCTATTACACACTGTGCACCACTAAACAAACCGTAGTACTACGATTATTATTTCTAATTAGCTATCCTTCATATTAATTGTTTATTACTGCATAATTGACTACAAAAAATGATCAGTTTTTGTCCTGTAAATTCACAGCTCCTCTGGTGAAGTTCTCCCCACTTTCAGAGATGGACCGTAATAAGTTTATAGAAGTGGGGAACCCCATTGTGCTCTACTGCGAGCTGTCGGACCCTGCGGCCCCAGTGCACTGGTACAAGAACGGGGTGGGGTTACAAACCACTGAGGGCCTTCACATCCAATCAGAAGGCACCATGAGGCGGATTGTCATCCAATCGGCAGAGTTCTCGCACTCAGGAGTCTATTGCTGCGACGCCATCGATGATGTCATCAGATTTAATGTGGAAGTAGAGGGTGAGTGGGCCTTTGCAAAAAATGTATGTTCTTTTGTTTCTGTCACACTAACAATTTCCTCTTGTGAACCTTTTTTCTTGTCCTTATGTGTAAAGTGCCATTTAACATTTCCTTCTAAAGTCTTAACAATTGACCAGCAACGACTTGTAAATGACAAATGACTGCATGCATCCATAGCCCCCCCTGTGAAGTTCACAGCACTCACAGATGCGGAGAGAAAAAGGGCCATCCATATTGGCTCCCGGATGGCGCTACAGTGTGAGCTCTCAGACCCGTCAGCCACAGTGCACTGGTACAAGGATGGCTCCAAGCTCCTGCCTCAGATCGGAGTAGAGATGCTCACTGATGGCTTGTCTCGGACGTTGCTAGTCCACGTCGCAGACTTTATTCACTCTGGGTTATACAGCTGCAAGACTAAAGGTGATGCCATCACGTTCAACGTGGATGTCACAGGTGATTTGATGATGTGTTACTTACTTTGCTGGATTTGTAACAAACAAAAATGAACCAAAAGCTCTGCCTTAGCTAAGATGTTAACCGTGTTTACTTTCTTACATGCAATACCTTTTTTGCTCATCCTTCTTGATACTTAAGGTGATTGTTAATGTTTAGGAATTTGTCTTTAAAGTGTATCTAAGACACGCATTTAAACATATCTGTAGTTCCACCGGTGAAGTTCTCAGCGATTCCAGAACGACTGAGGAATAAGACCATCGAGGCGGGCTGCCCCATTGTACTACAGTGTGTGGTCTCGGACCCAGAGGCCCAGGTCTGCTGGTATAAGGGTCCGACGCAGCTTCTTTCAAACTCTGGATTAGAAATCCACTCGGACGGCAGCATGAGGACTTTAGTTGTCCAGTTTGCCGAACCTCGTCATTCTGGTGTTTACAGCTGCGCGTCCGAGGATGATACCATGGAGTTTCGAGTGGAGATCAAAGGTGACCATTACCTTTTGTCTTGTGTAGTAATAATAACAATACTACTACTGTAGTCCCGTTTCTCTTGACGCCACTAATAAATCCCAGCTTACTACAATCAGCCACCAAAATCTATCTCTATCTATCTATCGCTACGTGTGACCCCTTTGAATGTATTTCAACATCTCCAACTTGAGTCTCATCAGAAGTCTTTATATCTTAACACTCTTCATTTTTTTACTCGGTTTTGTCCAAAATATACCATGATAGCTACACCGGTGAAGTTCTCAACTAGTTTTGACGTTGAGCAAACCAAGGCGTTTGAAGTGGGCGCGGCGTTTGAGCTGGAGTGTGAGGTCACCGAGCCCACCGCCGAGGTGTGCTGGTACAAAGATGGCTGCCAGCTCCGCCCACAGAATGGCTGGGACATTAACTCTGACGGCTCATTCAGGAGGCTCATTGTCCAATCAGCTGAGCTCTTTCACTCGGGGCGGTACAGCTGTGAGACCTCTGATGACACTATCCAGTTCACTGTGGCTGTCAAAGGTGATTTTTATTCTTTTTGGCTGAATCTTGAATCTTGTAGTATGTTAGTTCTTGTTGGAGACTTGATGTATTATTTGTAACAATTAGAGAATCTGTCTGTCGCTAAAAGTTTGTTGGTTTGAAGCTGTATCTGTTGTTTTTCGCTAATAATGGATGTTGCTAGCTTTACAGCTACACCTATATAACCTCACTTCTTTTTATACTGGTCTGAGAAACATAACAGAACAGTCCATTTGTAAAACACTTGACCTTTAACCTTCTCCGCCTCTCTCTTAACCAATGAGTCGATGCAATTCACACTTACATGTGTGAATGCTCATCTTCAGCTCCATCGTTGCCATTGTTACCCTCAGCGGAGGTTGAGGGGAGCGAGTTGCTTGAGGGAACCTGTCCCATGGAACTGCCAGGTCAATGGTCAGACTCTGCAGTCCAGGAGTTTGGGCAGCAGGACGAAGAGCAGGACGTAACAAGCCAACCTGGCTTTGAAATGGGAGCCTTCGAGAAGACCCTCGTAATCGAACCGACCCACCCTTCCAACTCTGGAGCCTACTATTGCGCAACAGCAGACGATGTTGCCCAGTTAATTGTTCAAAACGAAGGTGATTGTTATGTTTCTGTGTTGTTTGTGTCATTGGTATTTTTTTTCAAACTAATTCTCTTCTCAGTTTTTCTTATTAGCCTCTTGAATGTTCTAATCATAAGAAGCTAATATTTGTGCCTAAAACACCTTAGAATAACAAACACTGAAATTGTCCCACTGATTCAGCTCTGCCTGTGACACATCCATTTGGTTCTGCAGTTGAGAAGACCAAACCTATTGAAGCACACAGCCCCATCGTTCGGCAGTTTGAGATCTCAGACCCAGTTGCCAAAGCCTGTTGGTACAAGGATGGAACACAGATCTACCCAAAAAACGACAGCCAATCAGAAACCGCCAGACAGACTGTGTTCCTCCAATCAGATGGCTTATCCTGTGAGGGGAGGTTTGGCTGTGAGAGAAAAGACAAAGTGCAGTTTAATGTGGACAAAAAAGGTGTTCCATCTACGCCATATTTGTTGGGGAATCTGTCAGAAACAATACGCTATGACAGTAAAGCTATGAGCTCATTGTTTGTTTGTTTTCTTGGCTTTGTCTGTGCAGCATATCAGTGTCACTCTGGTGACGACAGTGGTGCAGTATCAGATGAGTCTCACCAAAGCACTATGGACACAAAAGGTGAACAAATATATTTCAACATTAGAATCATCCATTTTAACCCAGTACATACATGCCACTAACCAAAGTGGTGTATTGAATTATTAGTTCACTTTGCATCTATGAAATATCTGTATTTATATAATTTCTGATCATTTTTGAACATGCTTTCAGTCATGACCCACTCTCATATCATTTCCTGCTGAATTTTTTTGGCTTCAAACGACACATCAAGGTGTTTTCGGAGCAGTCATACTCTTGATACTAACGTATATGTTTGTCTGTCATGTCGTGTCATGTCATTCTTCATCTTAACAGCCATCTTTGTTTTGCTTGTCACAAGCAATTCTCTACTCTTGAAGCCCATCTTACCATCACCAGAACCCGTCATTCACTTTGCTGGCCTGAATCGCCTCCGTTGCATTGACAATGAATTGTTTTACTCAAATTGGTATAATGGCTGTTTGTAGGCAGAAGTAATGGGGTTCAGCACTGATTTGAATTGCTATAGTATCAAGGATTTATGATATATTAAGTCCCAGACCATGGTTCGTCGTGGTCGCATACTTTAACAATTGTCTTTGCAATGGATAATCCCATAACTCCTCCATGCTAACCCACAATGATGTACAGTACTATTTTGAGAAGAACTATTGAGGCAAACAACCAAACTGAAAAACTTTATCTCTGTGTACATCATAATGCCTCTAGCTATACCTCCCAGACTTACACCGGACCAAGCTACAGAGCCAAGGAAGTCCAGCGAAGTGGCTAATCCAGCAGAAGACGAAGCCATCTGGCCGAAGCCGAACTCTTGGGTCTCCAGAAAGATAGGAGAGCCTTGGACATATGAAAAATATTCCAGGCCAACTCCAGCTCTTTACTCAACACATGACGGTTACGATGAGCAAATTCCAGTCTATTCAGAAGTGCTTTCCAGCAACCGACATGCGACAACTGTTGAGGATGTGGATTACCCCGAATCCACGTATGCTGTCGTGGTCGGATCAGGTGCACACTGTCCATCTATACAGCCTACAGAAGCTCAAATTCAGCATTGCAGTCGCAACACGCAGCGTGCACCACATACACTGGAAAACTTGACTTCTTCCACGCACACAGTGACTGTCCAAACACCAAAGTTTTGTACTGCACTGGAAACTTCAACCGTCCAAGCAGAGGAACTCAAAGGTACACAGTACACTCAAAGGTGTAGAGCTTCCCAATCACGGGATCTCTGCAAGTCCTCCAAGATGAAAACTATCCAATCAGAGGAGCTTTGTTGCTCCTTAAAGACTGAAAGCCTCCAATCAGTGGGGCTGTCTAAATGCTTACAGGCTGAAACTCACCAATCAGGGGGAGTGTCTAGGTGCTTACAAGCTGAAATTAACCGATCACAGGGACTGTCTAGTTGCTTACAGGCTGAAACTATCAAATCAGTGGGACTGTCTCGCTGCTTACAGGCTGAAACTATCCAATCACAGGGACTGTCTAGTTGCTTACAGGCTAAAACTATCCAATCAGTGGGACTGTCTCACCGCTTACAGGCTGAAACTATCCAATCACAGGGACTGTCTAGTTGCTTACAGGCTGAAACTGTCCAATTAGTGGAGCAGTCTAGTTGCTTACAGGCTGAAACTGTCCAATCAGTGGAGGAGTCTAGTTGCTTACAGGCTGAAACTGTCCAATCAGTGGAGGAGTCTAGTTGTTTACAGACTGAAACTGTCCAATCACAGGGACTGTCTAGTTCCTTACAGGCTGAAACTATCCAATCAGTGGAGCAGTCAAGCAGCTTACAGGCTGAAACTGTCCAATCACAGGGACTGTTTAGTTGCTTACAGGCTGAAACTATCCAATCAGTCGAGCAGTCAAGCAGCTTACAGGCTGAAACTGTCCAATCAGTGGAGCAGTCTAGTTGCTTACAGGCTGAAACTGTCCAATCGGTGGGAGTGTCAAGCTGCTTAAAGACTGAAAGTCACCAATCAATGGAGCTGTCTTGTTCCTCGCAGACCCAAACTATCCAAGCAAAGGAGTCATACAATTCCAAACATTTTACAACTGTCCTATCAGATGGGCTGTTTGACTGCTTACAGACTAAAACCTTCCAATCAAATGAACCATGTAACTCTATAAAGTCTGCAACTGTCCAATCGGAGGAGGTCGGCAACTCTTTCAGCAGCTCTCTCCAATCAGGTGAGCTGCGTAACTCCAGCCAGACCGCAATTATTAGCCAATCGGATGAGCTTTCTGACTCTTTACAGTCTGTCACTGCCCAATCAGAGGACCTCTGGGACTCCACACAGTCTGTCAAGGCACAGTCAAAGGAGCTCTGTAACATCCGTCGGATGGCAACTGTCCAATCGGTGAAGCTCTTTGACTCCTCACAGCCAATTATTTTGCAATCGGTTGGTGCTGGTACCAACATCTCAGAGAGTGGCTCTCTGCAAGAGGGAGTGTTTTGTAATTCACCTGATGTAGTATGCCTTCAACCCAAGGTCATACACAACCCTCTGAAGGCAATGACTGTGAAGGCAGGGAAGGAATTTGATTTGCTGCACTCCACAACCGTTCAATCCAAAGACCTATTGTATAACACAAGACAAACGGTACCGATTCCACTGGAAGAGCCGTATTACAACATGCAATCGACAGCAATCCAAACGGGGGGCAATACCCTGGAGACACTAGGAGATGCATTGCAATTCCTAGTTTACTCTGAGCAAAGAGCCAATGCGTATTCACTAGAACCGTATAAGGCTAAGCCAGTATCTGCCCTCCAATCAGAAGAGGTCTATCTGTCAAGGGCATGTGACAGTCAGTGGGATGATGATGGTGATGATGTCATTGCGCTTAAAGTGGACGTCGAAGGTGATTTTAACAGTTACCTTTATCAGACAACAGAATGGATGTTGGTGCTTTGTAAAAAATCAGGAGAGTGTGTATCGCAATCTTTTACATTTCAACACTTACCTGTGTGATTTAAATCAGAGCTGAATAAAGTTCATAAAGCAAATGCAACGCTTGGGTGGCTTGAACGATTGTACAAGGTAGCGTAACATAGTTACTAGTGGCAAAGTCTAACTGTAATGCAGTTATTTCTACCTAACAAAAACAGTTCCTCCATCCAAACACTAATAACACATCTGTGTACCAAGACCTTCATTATTTAGGACTGCTAATAAACTATTGGTAGCTATTGATGTAGCTAATCTCAGTAGTGGGGATGGTGCACTGAAAGTGTTAACAAGTAATTCCCATTCACGCCAAGGCTAATAACAGTGATGTCATTCTCTTTCGATATCACCACCAAACGTCACCACAGCCACTCCGGTGAGAGTCACAGCGGCGGTTTGTGAGACTGAGAGGAACCAGTCGTTTGAAGTCGGCGAGCCCATAGTGCTGCGCTGTGCGGTATCGGATCCTAGCGCAGGAGCGTCTTGGTATAAGGACGGGCTAAAGCTGCTTGACCTGAATGGGCAGGCGATGGGTGGTGCGGAGGGTCCCGTACGAACTCTCTCTTTTGAATCAGCGCTGCCGTACCACACAGGGGAATACACCTGTCAGACCGCTGACGGTGCCACGCAGTTTCATGTGGATGTGAAAGGTGACAAACTGTGTCTACTTTGGTTTGTTTTCTTTTAATTCAGCGTGGGTGAATAACTGCAGTTGTTAGTGGGTTTATTTTTTTTTGTATAGCAATGACTGCTATGAAATTATCAAATTAAAAAATCTTTAAAAATATGTTTTGCTTGCTTGACATTAGTGTAAAATAGAAACGCTGCTTTTGGAAAGGAATGAAGCACTTTGCACAGGGGTGCAAAGATTTCAGGTATAGAAAAAGATAATTAATAAATTAACAATAAAAACACAAGGCCACATTAAACACATTGTTGAACTTGTTTCTAACCTGTGTGTGAACTTTCTTATCATGCTGCAACCTTCTCCAAACTCTTCTTCAATGTTGAATTATTACATAAAACATGTTACAATATTGACTCTTTTTTTACAATCATGCTATATTCATAATGTTATGTTCTCAAAATTAATTGTATTTCTTATATTCAATCTTTTAGCTCGTCCTGTGAAGTTTTCAGCTATGTCTGAGGCTGATCAGACACAAACAGTCATGGTGGGCGGTCCCGTCGCTCTGCTCTGTGAGCTCTCTGACCCCACCGGACAAGTACACTGGTACAAAGATGGAGCAAAACTCACACCTCAATGTGGAGTTGACATCCAGTCGGATGGAAATGTGAGGAGACTGGTGATCCAGTCGGCACAGAGGTCTCATTCAGGAGTGTATCGCTGTGAGACTAAGGATGACGCCATCCAGTTCAGCGTGGATGTGAAAGGTGAAAAACGAACAAACGCGCAAAAGTTCTTGCAGTTTCTAATCCATTTGGAGCTGAGCCACTAACTGTTGCTTTGAAACAGCTGGTAATGCTCCTTGATAATCTCTAATCTAATCTAACCAATGGTTTTCCGCTGCGCTACATTTCCTTCATGCAGTTTATTGTTTGTCTGTTTGAAAGATGCTAAGCACCGTGCTGTGGCTATTTTAACCGAAACGCAAGGAGCTAACTGGGAGACAGGAAGGTTTACTTGAAAGGTAACAGTCATGCTTTTTAACTCGAGTTTAACATAATTTTTTCTAACCCTTAGTGAGTTAAGGTTAGGTGGGCGTTAGGGTTAGGGGTCTTCTCTATTTATAATTATACATAATGTCCTCATTTCTAAACTTTCAGTATTTAATGGTTCAGACTTTTACAAAATGTGGCATTACCTATAAAGATGGCTTTGCATGTCAATAGAGCTCTTTGTGGTCTGCTGTTGCTTCATGAAAGCCATTCCTCATAACTCATTACTTCTTCATAACTTCTACTTCATCTTTGCTTTTATCGGTGTGTCAAAACTGGCCGATAGCTTTTGCTTTGGTTTGATATCTTGCTCTTAACTTTTTTATACTCTTTAATTTTTTTAATTTTTTCTCTTTTGATGTCCATTGTCCATCTCGTGCCTTTGTTCTGTTTTGTTTACGTTAATACCTTATAATAATCTTAATTAACCTTAATCTTTAAGGGTAATACAAGAAATCAGTCGATAGCAATGATTTCAGGAAATTAATGATCCAATCGTTCTATTTTCACAACGGCCGAAAACGTCCAGCTCTGCCTGCGAAGTTCTGTGAGCTTCCAGAGGACGAGAGGAGCAAGTGGGTCCTAGAGGGTTCACCTCTGGTTCTCCAGTGTGAGCTGGACTCCACGGCTGAGGTCTTCTGGTCCAAGGATGGGACCCAGCTACTCCAGGGTGACGCAGACCTACAGTCAGACGGCCCAGTGAAGAAACTGTGCATCCGTTCTGCAAACAGAACGCATGCTGGTGTCTACGAATGCGCAACGGCAGGTGACTCCATCACCTTCAACGTCGACGTCAGAGGTGATTCATGTCTGCCATGTTCTGTCCTGTTTATAACCACCTGTAAACATATTTTAGTGTACCAGTCAAACTTGTACCCAAAATATGCGCTTGAATTGTGTGAATTGTATGTTACAAGAGTGCTTGAATCCTCCTTTGAACCCTGGTGTTACATATTTGGATACGATCAGTTTGAGCATATATGTACAATATGTATGAATTTATAACCCCTTCTTCTACATTTATATTTAGGGCATTTAGCAGATGCTTTTGTCGACATAAAATAAGTACATTTGTCAGAAGAAGTGCAACAATATATCTATATATCAGTACAGTAAGGACTTCACTAGAACAAGTTTGCTAGGTTAACCCATTGCTAGCATACAACAGAGATAGCTAGGGTAAAATACAAAGTGCTAAATTACTAATACTTCTTCTAGAACCGACATTTCACTTGATTGAAAACCTTATTATTCCCCTCCTCCCCTTCTTCGCTCAAATACCTTTGTAGGCCGATCAGAGAGGATTATGCCCATCCCGGTGTCAGAAAAGTTCAAGGCCATTTCAGTTGGCGCTCCTATAATGCTCCAGTGTGAGCTTCAAGACACAGTCGCCCAGGTCACCTGGTGCAAAGACGGAGTGGAGCTTTATTCCAAAACGGGTCTCGATATGAAAAGAAACGGCCGTCTCCGGATGCTAACGATTCATTCTGCTAAGGCCTCTGACTCTGGCCTCTACAGCTGTTGTCTGTCTCTCGATGTTGTGTCATTCCAAGTGGAGGTCCAAGGTGATTGTTGGTTTTTTCACTAATAACTATATGAATAAGCTCCAACAGTAATGACCCTTTGGCCCCACAGATATACACTATGCCACCTAGCTTATCCTCCTGCTAACCCAGCCATAGCCAGTCCAGTCAACCCTTGCCTTGGTTTGTCTTCCCTCAACTTACCTTACCCTACCTTAACTTACCCTGTTACCTTGTGGAACCTACCTTACTTTGTGTAACCCTACGTTATGTTAACTACGTACGCCCATATGTTTGTGGAAATGAATGAGAACAATAAAGTTACCGTCTACCTTAACCTACGTAACGCAACGTTAGGTAACGTTGATACCTTAACTTACGATACCTTATGATACCTACCTACATTTAAGCATCTCACCTTTTCATATACAATTCCTTACAACAAATAAACTGGTAATCAAGCAGCAACACTAATCCAAACTGACACGCCTACATGATGACCTAACATCTTAATAATAGCGATCACGAATCTGTCAGAGTGATATGTCAGTAAAACACCTTTCTGACATCACATTCTGCCCAATTACATCGCAATGTAATGTTTCAGACCCCACAGTCGAGGTCAATCGGTACAAAGATGAGGTTCAGCCACTTCCTCTGAGTGACCTCGCCGTCCAGAACTCAAAAGAGGAGTTGAGCTCAATGAACATCCAGTCAGCAGAAGCCAGACACACGGGCCTTTACAGCTGTGAAGTGATGACCGGTGTCCTTATAGAATCCAAGGTGGATGTTGCAGGTGATCAGCAAATTTTTAGTTTTAAAGTCACTCATTTGCTTAAGGCTTGGCAATTGAAAAAAAATGTCCATTTTATGAAAAAGCTTATGGCATTCTCCTGGTGTCTTACAAAGTGTACGCATATTTGATTATTTGTGATGAGTAGTCATTGATCTTGTCTTTAAGGAAACAGCGTGCATGATGAAATTGACACTTGTTAAAGTAACAAATAACTGCTTTTGAAGTTCACAAAATGAAACACTAACACTTCTCCCCAGTAAAAACTATTTTAAGTTAATGTTTTAATAATTAAATAGGATTGATCTTAATCCCATCCAAGTCAACAATACCGCAATACCACCCTATCAAGTACAAAATGCTATTTTTACTTCGATCTGCTCACATTGCTGCTGCATGTCAAAGTTTAGCTCAGATCTTATGGGGGTCTTCTTGTGTACGTTGCTTGTAACCTAATGAAACAACACCTGTAGCTCCTGTCTGGTCTTCAATGGCCCCAGAGGCTGGGACAAGCCAGTCTCTCGAGGCAGCAGAGGCCAGATCCCAGCAGAGCAAGACAGCAGATCTCATAAGCCATGCCCGCTCGTCCAATGAGGACAGGGAGAATCCACTGCCAAAGTGTGGGACTATCAACCAATCAGAGGACAGAAAGAGGACAGTGGCCACACAACCGGCCAACCCTGCGCTTTCATTCTCTGGGGTGTGCAATCTTAAAACAGATGATGGTTCAGATTTCGACGATTGCTATGTGGAGGTGAAAGGTGACATGCAAAGACTTCTCGTGGATGCCAAGTTTTAGCTGCAACTAATGACCCGAATCTCTGCCATTCCTCATACGATCCATGGGCCATGGATGGCTTCATTCTGCCTTTATTTTGTTAAAGAGCTGAACATCATCTCAAATGAATAAAACAAAGTGGTGCTGCTTCATCTTCATCACATCCATCATCGATTGACCCCTTTTCCATTATTCTCTTTTTTCCCATCTTCATCAAGTGTTTGAATGCTTTTTTTAAGTGAAACGCTTAACATGTCATGTGAAGCTTTAGGAAGGGTGCTAGGCCTTGGACAGGTCTCTTGGACACATCGCTAACCTCGCTTCATTCACATGCGATACTGCATAATTGCATCATTAATCTCGGTTACTTTCACAGCTCATGCGCTGCATAGACTAGAGCTGCCTGGTTTTTAAGTCAGCCGGCCTTTGATGCAACCCGTCTAATCTCGCAAAAACCTTGGCTGTCAAAATGCTGTTTGAACCGTTCTAACAAACACCTTTAAAAAAAACAAAAAAACAAACCGTTTATTTTTTGATCCCTTACTCTTGTCTTATTCTACAGCGCATCCGGTAACATTCGTAAACAGCCCAGAGGAGGAGAGTTTCAAAAGCGTTGTGGAACAGGACCAGCTGGTCCTAGCGTGCGAGGTGTCGCGGGCGGACGCCCCGGTGCAGTGGTACATGGACGGAGTAGAAATTCAAGCGAGCGACAACAACGTTACAATGAGAGCAGATGACACAGCCAGAGTACTGACTATCCGTAGCGCCCGGCTGTCGGACACGGGGACGTACACGTGCCGAGCTGGAGACAGCGCTTTAATCTTCAAGGTTAACATACGAGGTAATGTCTGGGAGGAAACATGTCAACTGCCGACTAAACACCGTGGAGATTGTTTGGTTTCCAGTAACTGCTGTTAAAGATGCAAAGTGTATCATGGCTAGATGTGTTATATTTTATAGTTAAACCTGCACAACTTAACCTTTTCACTTGTGTTGAGGATTATATGAAATTATGTATAATAATGAATAACAATATGGTTAATTGACCCTCGGTGGATGGGTTTTATTCTGCATCATTTCAAATCATTCTGAAAATCAACGGCTGCAGCGGGGGAAAAAAAAGTTAAAGAGCAGCTTTAATATTCAGTGCCGCTTTAATGTTGAATTGACATGACTGACGCTTTCTCCGAAAGAGCCCCCGGTGACCATAGTGTACCCCAAAGAAGACGTCCACCTTGACCGCCACGTGCCGGAGGAAATCATCCTCAGCTGTGAGCTGTCCCGCCAAAACGGCGCGGTGAAGTGGTACAAGGACGGCCAGAAGTTGCAGGAGAGCGAAAACATCAAGCTCAAGGTCGAAGGCCCGTACCGAAGACTTAAGATTCTTTGCAGCGGAGTCGAGGACTCTGGGGAGTACGTCTGTGACACAGCAGACGACTCCATTTTCTTTCACCTTAAAATCACAGGTAACTCCACCTGAACGTTAACGGCTCAACGGCTCAGTGGCTAGAGCTAACCGTGCTGCGGCGGCGCTTTCAGAAAAATGGGGTTTCACATTTTATACAGCAGTGGCATCGGCATTTTACGCTTTTTGCGGATGGATGGCTCGTTTGTTTGCTATCCAAGTGTGTTTTAGATGCATTTGGTTATTGGATTGGTGGATAAATGCTTGCAATCCGGTTTAAACGCTCACAGGTTAAGTCATGTGATAGAGGCATCTGTAAAGGTTGTACAGTATGCATGGGTATGTTTTTTATAATGTTTGAACTGGGATTTTAAGTCGTTATTAAACGCTCTACTAGTGCTTACGCTGTTGCTGAGCTGCTTGATGTTCAAAACAGGAAGCTTGAGTCTAATTCTGTTATGGAAACAAAGCGGTGGTGGAAACAAATGCTGGTTCATATTGATGGAAATTATCTTTGATTGCCAACAGTAGTCGGCATCAAAGACCAACCACAGCCAAAACAGTCTTTACATAATGAGTACCGACTAACGAGTGGCTCATTTAAATGATCAGGTGTGCATTTTTTTGTCTTCCCAAACCAGAACCGCCCGTTCGCATCGTGTCTCCCAGCCAGTCCCAGATGGAGCTGTGCCAGCAGACGTCGGAGAGGATGGTGCTGAGCTGCGAGATCTCGCGGGCCAACGCGCTGGTGCGCTGGTACCGGGACGGGCTGGAGGTGGAGGAGAACCACAACCTGATCCTGGAGGTGGACGGGGTCTACCGCAGACTCATCATCCCCGAGACCAGCGTCCAGGACTCGGCCGAGTATGTGTGCGACACGGCCGACGACTCGGTCACGTTCTTCGTGAACATAGCAGGTAATAATGTTTTTCTAACGTACTATACTCTATTAGCCGCTCATCGAAACAACTTCACACTCGACGCTGCACTTCCTCGGGTCCTCAGCATTACACCCGCCAAGTGTGAAGTCGATCGGATGAACGGTTGTCGACAAAATCGAAGGACAGCCATAAGCACAACCAGAGGATCCTTCATTTATAGTCTGTCCTTCATTTGTTTGTTTCCCACCTTCGTCTCTCCACACAGAGCCTCCCGTCCGTTTCGTGCGGCCGAGGAAGATGGCGAGCGTCGTGGAGAAGTTCGCCGGCGAGGCGTTGGTGCTGGACTGCGAGGTGTCCCGTGCCAACGCCGAGGTCACCTGGAAGAAGAACGGCGAGGAGGTGGGGGACTCCCGGAAGGTCACCGTTCTGGAGGACGTGGCTCTCCGCCAGCTCACCATCCACTGCCTGAGCCTGGAGGACGCGGGCCAGTACGTCTGCGACGCCAAGGACGACGTCATGGACTTCCACGTCAAAGTCAAAGGTACTGGTGAACATGTATTTCCTGTAGGACACTTCTTGAGAGCAAAGTATTTGATTTAATAGAGCGTGGTCATGGGAAGACACACTGGGAGCATTGACCAAGCAACCTCAATGAGACAATGTTCCAGAAGAGGTTCCCAGGGTCTAGACTATTTAGGTGTGATGTAAGGAAGCAAAAGGTAAAACCAGAAGAGGTTCCCAGGGTCTAGACTATTTAGGTGTGATGTAAGGAAGCAAAAGGGGAAACCAAAGGCTGGGAGTTCATTGACAAACCCTTGTTGGTCACAGTGGTGATTACCATTGCAAACTAACTTAACATTCATTAATCCCTTCCTAAAATTATTCATCCATTCATTGTTAATTAATTAATTAATTAATTAATCCACTAATCAATTAAATATTGCATTAATTGGTGATTGATTGATTGCTTAACTGTTTCATTCAGTCATTCGGATATAGATTTGTTTTTTGCGTGTCGATTCCCCGTCAACTATAACCATCCACTATTTGTGGATGGCTAATTGGATCAATGCTTGACTGAGTGATCAACTGATTCATCAATGGATTCATTCACTCCATCATTCCTGCTGCTTCCAGAGCTCCCCGTTAGGATCCTGGGGAAGACGGACGCCAACACAGAGAAGCAGTTCCTGGTGTCGGACGACGTCATCCTGGTGTGCGAGCTGTCGCGGGCCAACGCGTCCGTCAGCTGGTACAAGGACAGCGAGCTGATCGACCACGACGAGCGGTTCTGCTGCGAGGAGCAAGGAGCCTTCCGGTCGCTGGTGGTGCTCAGCGCCAGGATGGAGGACTCTGGAGAGTACGCCTGCGACGCCGGAGATGACAAGATGGTGTTTTGTATCACAGTCAAAGGTAAACTCATCTTCTCCTGGTTTCAACCTCCAGTATCCACTAACCTGATGGCCAGATGGTTTGGATGGTTTGGAAAAGGCCAGGTACAGGTCATTAAGGAGCAGGTAGGGGTTAGACAGGTCATTAAGGAGCAGGTAGGGGTTAGACAGTACAGAGACAGGT
>JAOPJH010000076.1:12572929-12584811 GCA_027122575.1 Merluccius polylepis
GGTGGCCTGTAAGGTACCAGTAGGTACTGAAGCTACGGTGGCCTGTAAGGTACCAGTAGGTACCGAAGCTACGGTGGTCTGTAAGGTGCCAGTAGGTACTTCCGAAATGACGTCATCGTCTACCACAGCACCGAGTAGCCAGGTGGGGTTAAACACTAATTAAAACATACTTACTGAATACTGAATATTATATCCCATTTTGTAATTGTTTCTAATTATTTAAGGTGTCATCCCATTATTAATTCAGAGCAATATTAAAGTCACCGTACCCGAGGCCAGCTTGGAGTACTGGCGTGACCGGAGACTGCTGCCGTCTCTAGTGATGGCGGTGGGAATGTCAGGCTGTGAGACGGTCTTGTCCCGCTTGCCTCTGGTCAGGCCCCAGCGATCCCAGCGAGACCTGCGCTCAACCTCTCCACCTGAAACCCATTTAAATCCCACGTAAAAGAAAAATAACCAACAGATTACATTTCCAAAAGACTTCACACATAAAAAGGTATTTGTGTTGATAGAGGAATGTGTGCATTTTGGTGAGCTTATGCCTACAAAATAACAATATGATAAACATCAAATCACGGAAACCAGGTTATTAAAAGATTTGTTAAAGTCTTTCAACCTGGTTTCAATCAATTGTTTTTCAGAACTAGTACATATTATGAACCCAAATCTTGTAAAGTTGAGAAGATGTTGAGAACATGGTTCCATCATACCCTTGGACGTTTCCGACTTAAGGCTGGCCATGGACTCCAGGGACTCGGATGAGGCTCCGTTACTGGTCTGAGCTGCCAGCTGGTTCGAAGGCACAACACTCTTGACGCCGCGATTTTCCGAGGCTGCGCGGCGAAGCATCGAAAAGATGGGCGTGCGTTTTTGCTCCTTCTCGTCCGACACCTTCCGTTCCTCAGAGAAGCTGCGGATTCTGGTGGAGATGCCGGCCACCGTCGATTCGATCTTCCTGCGCATCGCCAAGACTGGAGACTCGTTGGGCTTCTTCACCTCCTTGTCATCTTGCCCAGGCTGCACATCTTCAGCTCTGCCGTCCATCCGCGACATCTCCACCTCCTTCTTCTCCTGAGAACCCTTTCGTCCCAGAGTCCATGACAGTCGACGTTTCGAAGCAGCCTGTTCTTCTTCTTTGGCGATTTCTTCCTTGCGTTCGGCTGAAGGGGTCCTCCTCAGACGCATAGAGAGCCTCTTCATGAAGCCCTGGTCCTTCTGAGCTTCACGGAGGTCCAAGACCGACTTGGACTTTTCCTCAAGTCTCCTAGGTGCCAATTCCAAAGGTGCACCAACCGGACCCGGGCGGTACATGTCCTCCCCCGGCTCTGTGTTGTCTGGGGATGCCACTTGTTTGTCTTCGTTCTTCGAGCGAGACAGAAATTTAAAGCTCCTCGTTAGCGACGACTCGCGCTTTTTGAAGCGGGCTTCGAAGACTTCTTCAGATGATATATCCTGGAAGTCATGTCCGGCATTCAGTTCTCGTGTAAGAGACTGTGTGGCGGCCCGTGGTGGGCTCGGTTCTTTGGCGATCAGCTCGGGCGATGCAACTCGTGAGAAGACCGCGGGGTGTTCAGTGGAGGAAACAATGATTGGCTTTAAGCGACCGGGGGAGGCAGACGGTATTTCAGCAGGGGTAGGTGCTTGTGATGGTGTAGGTGTAGGTACAGGTGACGGAGGAGACACAGTAGAAGCAGGTGGATGAGTAGTTTGGGTTGACGTTGGGAATGTTGATGATCCTTGAGCAGTTATTGGGGTAGAGGGGCTTGAGGATACATTTTCGGGTTGAAGCGCGGGTACCATGATGGTCTGCATAATGCTAGCATACGCTGACCTCCTTCCGTCTGGAAGAACAACAACAGCAGGAGGTGAAGGTGTTGGAAGTGGGGAAACAACACTTCCGGTAACCCTTGAATAGTCTTGTGTAGGTGTCATCATAACCGAGTTTGTGGCGATGAACATATCAGAAGATTTACCAGGCATATTCACTTCATTTTCTTCTACTTCCATTTCTTCATTTCCTTGGTCCTTCTCCTCAGGAACACTGACAGTCTTCTTCTCCACTTCCTCCATCATCTCTTCTTTTTCTTCTTCCATTTCCTCTTCTATCATAGAGCTTTGAGCCATGGGAGAAGGAGGTGCAACTTCACTCTGGCCTGTGTACTCTGTATCCATCATCTGCTCTTCTGATATGCTCATCTCCTTCTCGGAGAAACCACTCGTGCTTGATCTCTCGTCAAAATTACTATCTGTTGTCAAACCATCCATCTTCTCACTCATAGTGTCATCTGGTTTTGCGTCTATCTCCATCAAGGACTCCTCACTCTCCATTTTCGTCTGACTCTCCTCCATAACAGACTCTGGAGTCTGCGGCCTTGGCGAAGGATTTCTAGGCGTTACTGGACGGGAATCCAGCCTCACCTGCTCAGTGAGAGAGGACATTGAAATGGCCTCCTTGAGTTTCCTCTCCTCTACCTGGGCCAAGGGGATCTCCAGGGGCGCACCGGAGCGGCGGTGCAGGGGTATGGGCTCCGAGTCGCCCTGACTAAACGAAGCGCTTTTGCGGAGCAGGTTGGGCTTAGGAGCGTCCTCTCTCGGGGAGCATTCGCTGGATGCCGCCCGGATCAAGGGAGGCGGCCCCAAGCGCGGGGCGCGAGAGAATCCGTCTGACGTTTCCAACGTTTCAAACAGAGGGCCTCGCAACCCGCTCAGCTTCTTGTCCCCGGACCCCCCGCGCAGAAGCCGTTGTCTCATTTGCTCCAGTTTCAGAGCGTAGTCCTCCTGGCTCATATTGGCGCCCCCCGGACTCGCACTCCTCCTTGGCAGCTCCATGGACACGGCCTTTTTGAGGACTCTCCTTCCCTCTCCTGGCGGCGTTTCACCGGCTTGCCCTTCCTCGGGCGTGATGCGTAGCAACAGGGCGCTGTCGGCCGAGCCGCCCCGCCGGAGCTCCCCTCGTCTCCGTCCGGCCTCTGGTTTGTCGGACTCCATGCTGGAACCCCGGCGCAGTGGTCTCCTGGCCAGCTCCGACCGCTGCGGCATCTCGGCCGGTGGCTCATCATCCGAGGAGCTCTTGTCGTTCTCCTGCTTGGACCTCTTGCTGCGTAGGCGACCCTTGCTGGCAGAGGCTTCGACGCCTTCCTTCTCTGCAATGCTGGGTTCTGACTCCATGGACTGCTCCTGGGCTGGGCTTGAAGACCAGTCCGTGGAACCGTTCTGCTTCCCGTGCTCCTGCTCATTGCCCTGGATGTCGGTGAGGGACACCCTGGAGCCGGAGAACTCCATGTGGAGCGGCATCGGAATTAAGGGCAGCTCGTCGATGTCTTCGTCGGAGTCAGATGAGGACGATGGCAATGGGGAGCCCTCCTTGAGGTTCCTGGGAACCGCGATGGAGATATGACTGGTGGAGTCATTCAACAACTCCGGAATGGACCTCATGACCATCTTGGATTTGTAGCTGATTAGCGATCGCTGAAAGGAGATGCACGTAACGTCATCACAATTTTGAACATCTAAAAATGTACTTAGATGAGTACGAATACGTATAATCTAGGACAATGTAAGAGAAGAATAAGACAGCATCATACCTGCCATTTTCTTCGAGATACAAACTTCTTCATGGACTCTGTGCTCACAGCTTTTCCCTTGCTAAGTGTCTACACACCACCAACAAGACACAACATTACATAGTCATTAAACTTAAACCACCATTAAATAACAGTGAAACCTCCAATGTGACCATCAACTACACCCGCTGGGGTATCTCACCTTAAACCAGGGGTTTCGAAGACATTCCTGGGTATCAGGTCTCCTGCAAGAAGCAAATGTAAGCAAATGTATGTTTATCTTTAGGATGTGTTACATGGGGGGCAGGATAGTCTATAGCGGTCCGGGGGTTTCGACTCCCAACGGAGAGGTTCTGGGTTCGAACCTCAAAGTCTGCAGTCTACCTGTAGGCGTCCTTGAGCAAGATGCCCCCCAACCCAGTACCCATGTACATACAAGAATATATTCAAGTTGCTTTTGATAGGCATCTGTTGACTACATATTAATGCAGAATTTATTATTTAAAAATCATCTCAATAATTAAATATGGAATGAAAAGGCTTCTGTGAACCATATTTCTTCTGTACTCACAGGCGATCTGCTACGAGCAGCTTAATGATGAAGCCCTTTGCTTCCTTGGCCTCTGCAAACATGTTCTCCTCGAAGGCCACATTGTAGTTCCTGATGTTCAGCACCGAGCTGCGGTCGTTCTCCCCGGCGAACGGAGACACTCCCGTCAGGCTGAAGGCAAGGACACACACATTCAGCTCCATTGAAACACCCCTTTAACATTGAGGTCCACGGTTGTCTTATTTTTTTTAACTTTGATGTTTTTAATGTGGCTGTGAGCCAATTTAGATGTTAGACCACTCCCAGCTCATTTCTGACCAATCAGGGCATCTCTTCCCTGATTGATTCAGGGAACCCATCTTGCCTGTCAATCACAGGTGCGTGAACGCAGCCCTTCTGAATTGTGGAGGAACGTAGGGAGGGACGCAGCGGAGAGAGACGGGTCTTTTCTTTTGGGTTGCTTATTTTCTAAATATCTCTTCTGCTCTCTTCTGCTTTCTCAATTCATACCTTTGTTAACATGACACGACTGATTTAAAACAAATGAACTTACCACAAATATGCAATGACTCCAATGGGCCTGGAAGACAAATCAAATGGAGAGGAATTGTTTTATGAAAGTGCAATATCTTGGGAATCTTAAACATTTCTCAATCTGATTATCAGGGGAAACTTAAGTACCAGATGTCGGTTGCCTTGGACACGGGGGACTGGTTGACGATTTCCGGCGCCACAAACTCTGGCGTGCCGTACTTGCAGTACTGGGCCTCGTCCGGCGTGAACTCCAGTGTGTTGCCAAAGTCACAGAGTCGGATCTGATCGCTGTGAGCATCTGCCATGAGGATGTTGTCCGGCTAGGAGACAAACATTAACGTTATTATTGGACATTATTTGGCTATCTCACCAGATAGAGCCGCTTCACCCCTAATGGATTATTTATCATCTTATTTATTCATATATAGTATGAATGCTTCCATATAAAGATGTATAGAGAAAATGTTACAGTGCAGGTTTTAACAACGGTTGGTTGTATACAGATTGGGAGATTGTATTGATTGTATTTTATTATCAACGTCAGTTGATAATAAAATACCAGATGTGTCTCAATTACGAGGAGGCTTCCTATAATCTCAATACCTACTTGGGAAGCGTCCTTGTTAGGTACCGACTTTGTAAAAGTGGTTCATGAAGTGTGACAGCTTAGCCAGCTAGCATCACGCGACTACGCAAACTAAGTCACCTTGGGCATACGTCTATTCACTATTCAGTAAAATAACAAAGTGAAACAAACATGACGGTGTAAACGCGTGTTAAGAACCAAGATGGAACCAAAATGGCCACTGGGTGAATAAGGCCCATGTGTGTCGTACCTTGATGTCCAGGTGGATGATGTTCTGATGGTGAAGGTAGTCCACTCCCTCGAGCAGCTGTCTCACACAGGAGCGCACCTGGGGGTGGATTGGCAAAGTGTCTTAAGTTAATCCTTAAGAAGTTTCCTAAGAAGAAATTCTACTTCTTACATTTATTCCTTAAGAAGTTATTTTATTTCATTCTTCAGAAAATGTTTTCAAGTTGTCACTTGTGGGCCATGTGTGTGGATAAGTGAAAATCAACAAGTGAGTTAGCATAGTGTGTAGTAGCCTAGACCTATGGATATTTCTACATTATAATAATCATAATATTATGCACACTTTGAATCAGTGAGTAGCAAAACCTTACAATGACATGAATATATTGTACACATATTGTAAATAGAAGCAATTAAAACTAATATATTATCAATTAATATCAAGGCATATCTTTAACGCAATTTTAACTCATGACTCAACTTTAACTCACATCTCAGTGTGACAAGCCGATAATGCATTCAAGTGGAGTGTAACCATAAAGCTTTTTTTATATTACGTTTTATGTTTAGTTAAATCACACAAAACCACTCACATCAGACTCCATGATCATAGATTTCTTAGCAAATCTGTCCAGCAGCTCCTCGTGACATCTTCATTAGATTGATTAAGAAATTAGGTTTGACCAACGTTGAACTTTCTATCCCTTTATCTGTTTGTTGTTTGTGTGTATGTGTACATGTGATAAATTACATATAATGCATAATGTTTATCATATAATACAATGAAATAAATACAATTTAATTAAATATAATATAATAATAAAAATGTATACATATCTAAAGTCCATCCACTGCACCATTCTAATACAATCCAAATAAATCTAATCTAATCTAATCTAGTCTAGTTTAGTGTGATCTAGTCTACACCACTCTAATCTAATCTAGTCTAGTCTAGTTTAGTCTGATCTAGTCTACACCACTCTAATCTAATCCAATACAACTCCTGTGACTGTGCCTTGAACCTGCACTACGTACGTTTTTCCATTAGCAACCTCTCTTGAGTTTTAGCTAAAGTTGCAGGTGCCATCGTGTGCCATCTGTAACGCATGAAGGATACATCTCAGTGACGATGATGACGGCGTTCTTCTTCTCGAAGGCGTCGTGGAAGTAGAGGATCCGCTCGTGGTCCAGTCTGGCGAGCAGGTTCATCTCCCTCAGCGCCGACGCCTTCCGCTTCGCGCGCGCCGAGATGAATTTAGCAGCGTACTCGGTCTTGCCGACCTTCAGGACCACGCGCTTCACGTAGGAGAACGCGCCTCTGGCAGCGAGAATGAAGTGAGCTGGATGTTAGCTTGTATGTTAGCGTAGCTATATCCTGCTATGGCATTAGCTTCACATAGCTCAGTATGCTATTAGCTTAGTTCATCCTGAAAAGGCCTAAAGGTTATGATTACCAAATGATTATAATAGGCTGCAATATGTTTCAGAGGAAAAGAGAACGGACAGCTCGACGTTTCTGAGGACATGAAAGTCAAACTCACCTTCCGATTTCCTTGTGGATTTCGTAGTAGTCGGTCATTCTGCGCATCTTTCTCAAAATGGTCTGTTCGTCTTCCTTGGGACGCTCTTTCATTTTAGCTGGTTAACAAAATATTTTCAAAATGGTTAAAAAATGGAAACAGCCACTGCATTCACTTATTTAATGCACACATCAATATGCAAATAGGATTTGACTCTTCTGCCGAATACAGTATGTGGCATGACGATAAGGACAATGCCGGAGCAGTGGAGGCGCTTGGTGATTCACTTCCACCTGCTATTCTGAGATATTCTTATCTCGGAGCAAACCTAGAGGGAAGCACTTCTTGAATCTGAAGTCATTTAGCAGACTATGCATTTATGCCAAAGTGACTTACAAGTGTGGCTGAGAACAATCACATCTTACAATCACATCTTACAATCACATCTTACAATCACATCTTACAATCACATCTTACAATCAAAATTGTAGCAATTAAAAAAAAAGTGCTGCACAATGCAAGTCAAATAAAGTAGCTAAAGAAATCAGAAGACGAGGTTAGTAGAATTTATTTTTACAGTTTGTAATAGTAATACACACACACACACACACACACGCTCTTTACCTGCGTGTACCGTCAGCTCAGCCTTGCAGGTCACCGACCCCGCCAGGTTCCTGGCGGTGCAGGTGTACACGCCAGACTCCTCCGGGTGCGTGTTCAGGATCACCAGCGAACACTCGTTGTCATCGTACACAAACGTGTAATGGCAGCTCTCGGCCAGCAGGACGTCATTCTGAAATATAAGGTCAACTTGAGTATACTGTTTTTTAAACCTTTTTTAAACTTGAGTATAAATGATATTAGGTACACTTTTGTCTAAATTATATTAGTTAAACTTTAGTATAAATTATATTAGGTCAACTTTAGTATAAATTATATTTGTTAAACTTTTGTATACATTTTATTAGGTCAACTTTAGTCTAAATTATATTTGTAAAACTTGAGTATAAATATTAGGTAAACTTTAGTATAAATTGTATTTGTTAAACTTTTGTATACATTTTATTAGGTATAATTATATTAAATGCAATATATTAAATAACCGTTTCTGTAAATTATATTAGCATTACAATGCTCCTATACTTCACTCTATATGGATATTATACAATACTAATATATACATATTAGATTATTTCTTGCTTTAACTCTTACTTACTTTTTACTGACAAATGTACTTAATGCCCTAAATGTAAATGTAACTCAAAACAACAAAAGCAAAGACGTAATTACATATTATAGCCCTTGTAGTTGTGGAGATACGGATGGACTTTATTTACTTTGGGTATCTTCGGCAAAACCCTGAGAAAGAGGCCTCGTGGTGAAGAGGTTCAACATGACTTCCCATCAGTTACCTCTAAACATATCGGATTGGATTGAGGAATGAGAGACGCTTAACCAGGACAGACGGACAGACGGAGTCACCTTGAACCAGAGGATGTCCGGGACGGGCTTCCCCTCCACGACCACGGCGAAGCGGGGGGTCTCGCCCGTGCTCACGTCCAGATCCTCCATGATGGTCTCGAAGGTTGGAGCAGCTACACAACGAAAGACAAACAGTCAAAACAAGGACATATGAGAACAGCACCATAGTAGTATTTTAGTATTAGCATTAGTAAAACTCTTAACGGTGTCCGCCGCTAACGTCTGAGCTCACCGGCCATCTCGATGGTGAAGGTGCAGCTGTCGTTGCCGCGCTTGTTGGACGCCACGCAGGTCATGGGGCCCACGTCGGACATCTTGACCTTCAGCAGCTTCAGCGTGTGCTGGTCATCGTCTGGCATCGCCATCTCGTACACACCAGGCTTACTGGACAGGACCATGCCCTTCCTGATGTTGGATAATACAGACGGACAATAACACATCATATATCACGGAGCACAATAGCCTGGCCAGGCTATGTGGTTCGGACCAATCAGAGGAACTACTAGCAGCTACGTGGTTTTTGGGCGTGGCTTAGGTTCACATATGGTTCGTTGATCTGATTGGTTAAAGTTAGCCCGTAATAGACGGCGATAGGCGGATGGTTCATCCAATCACCTGCCAAGTCACTAATGAACAAAGAAATGAATCAACGTTTAGTCATCAACGGCTGAGCAAATAAAAGGAAGAACAAACAAAACAAATGGGTGAACGGATAAATGGATGAAGGAAGCAACACTTCGACGAGCACCTCTTCCAGATGACCGCAGCGTTGACGTGGTTGAGGGTGACGGTGATGGTGACCGACTGGTTCTCCATCACAAACACCACATCTGGCTTGTCCAGTATTACCGGAGGCTCCTGAAGGTACGGACCTGAGGAAGCAGCAACACACAGGTTATACTAAATATCTACAGCCGACCATAAACACAGAGCCGTATCCGCCGTACCTCGGTCCAGGAGCTGCAGGGGCTCGGTGGCGGCAGAGGGCTTGCTGAAGGCCTTGGAGGTGATGGTGAGCACCCGGAAGGCGTAGCGGACGCCCTTGGAGAGGGTGGTGATGGTGTAGCTGGTCTCCCTCAGGCTGGACGCTATGATGGTCCACTGGATGGAGCCCAGCGCCTGCTGCTGCACGGCGTACATCAGGGAACTCGCCTCTGGAAACCATGTTTTTCAAATTCAATGACAAATTATATTTGTGTGATTTTCCAGAAATGTCCTGGCTGGAATAAGTCAAGTACATCATATATTATCTTAAAGTGCAATGTGTGCAATGAAATCTAATAGAAATCGCACAGAATACAAATAATACAACAAATAAAATATCTGCTTCTTCATCTTTCAACGTTTTCTAATTCAATAGAAGTGTTTGACGTGTGTATGTGACGTAGTTCTTGTACATAGTGTCCTGCGTACCAATGGACGGGTCCAGCCTCCTGGGCTTCCTCCAGGACAGCGTGACGGTCTTCCCAGTGATGGCCTCCACCACCGGCGCCCCGTCTGGGGGGTCAGGGAGCACGTCTGAAGAGAAGAAGAAGAAGAAGAACGGTGACGGTCTCCTTATTCAGCACAGATAGCACAATCTGGTCAATCTGGTCAACAGATATGCAAATACAAAACATACACCCTCGGTTTTTACTGAACTTCAGGGTATGATATTCAGCAGTCAGCAGTATTTTGTATTTAAGCAAGTCAGATGTGGTTCACGTCAGTCATTTTTGGCCGTTATAATCTGATAATTTATTACAAATAATATCAAGCCACCAGACTTAGCATAGTATCTGTGACATAGAGGTGACTGTAGCCTAGCCTAGCTTAGCAGATCTTACCTGGGATGTAGAGGTGGCTGTAGCCTAGCCTAGCCTAGCAGATGTTACCTGTGACATAGAGGTGGCTGTAGCCTAGCCTAGCCTAGCCTAGCAGATGTTACCTGTGATGTAGAGGTGGCTGTAGCCTAGCCTAGCCTATCAGATGTTACCTGTGATGTAGAGGTGGCTGTAGCCTAGCTTAGCCTAGCCTAGCCTAGCCTAGCAGATGTTACCTGTGATGTAGAGGTGGCTGTAGCACGTTGCCTTGCCGATCTTGTTGGAGATGACACTCTTGTAGACGCCGCCGTGGGAGTGGCATACGGAGCGTAGGACCAGACTGTGGACGTCCCTGACTGCACAGCGAGAGGGGAGGGGCTTTAGACTGTATTTAAATATACTATATAGACTAGATTTAGAAAGTTCTAGTTGCTATAGGTCCTGTACATCAGAATGCATCATGGGACTTTTAGTTGGCGATACTTCACACTGAGAGGACTCCAGAGAGTTGTAGTCCTGTAAAATCCTAAATCATCGTAAATATACCGAAAACTTTGTGTTGCCGCGTCTCACATGAGAAACGCTGCGGCGGTTTCCAACACAACAACATAATGACAAATCATTTCACAACGAATGACTAAACAATGACCAAGTAACCATGACTACCAACACAATAACTAACATCACAATGCTGCTATGCTTCCAAAATGGAGGCGGTCGTTGCGATGTGACGTTGCGATGTACAAGCACCTTTAACCCGGAGTAAGATGAAGGTAAAGGACTCAGTGAAATGTGTGGAATACTTTACTACTATACTATACTATACTATAACAACCAGCCGAGTTTGACTTTGACATTTGCTTTTGCCGAAAAAGACTTCACAGAAAAAAAAAAGCACGATTTAACAAGACATAAGCGACACCTCTGCGGCCGGCCAGAGCTCAGCTAGGGAGCGGCAGCACAAGCAATCACACAAAACTAAAGAACCAAGACCGTCTCCGCTTGACAAACAACACCGTGAAAAACAAGGAGAGCTGCTCAGCCGCCTGTAGCAAGAAGAGAATACATGAGGAAACGGGAGAGTGTATCTTATATATCTATATATATCTATATATATAGATATATCTGTAATGTAGGTAGATATATAAAGATCTATGTGGAGCTTTCTGGCCATTATGGCTACTCGGTAATAAAGGCTTTTACGTGGTCTATGAAGCTAGAGCAATAGATTCACTATTTACTATTGCTACTATTTATAGTCATTAGCAGACACTTTTATCCGAAGCGACTTACAGTGAATTATGAATACATTGAGGAGCATCTAAGGAGTTAGGGCATCTTGCTCAAGGACGCCTACAGGTGGACCGTTTGAACCCAGAACCCCAGAAAGTGGAACCCCTGTCATCCACTAGAGCAAAATGTTGCTTTGGATGAAAGCGGCTGAATGGTTTCCTTTCCTTTGAGACTCACGCCGGGAGGAAAGGAGACCATTCTTACTCTTACGCGTGTATGGGGGGCGGCAGCAGCTCAGTCCGTAGAGGACTTGGCTTGGGAACCGGAGGGTTGCCGGTTCAAGTCCAGCACAGACCACAGTGTGGAGCGTGGACTGGTGGCTGG
>JAOPJH010000076.1:12654817-12666816 GCA_027122575.1 Merluccius polylepis
AGATATGTGGGTGGGCTCATTCTTTTTGGTTTGGAACGCTTCATCACCCATTATCATTAAAAAAAACTTAAAATGTAGGTTTATTTTTTCACAAATCCTGCCTCAAGTCCCGTTAATGCCATGTATCTGAAATCAGTGTAAGCCTCTTTGGATAAAAGCATCTGCTAAATTAATAAATCTAAAATAGTAATAGAAAGTATTTGTTTCTCTTGGGATAGCCTGAGACCATCCTGATCTCTATCTGATATATATATATATATATATATGTAGATTAGCTAGTTCACATGCTGTATCTCTCTGCAGATCAGTCTCTAGCCCATTGAACGCCCCAAAATTTCAAAATATAGGACCAATCAGTGCTAGGGGGATGGAGCTTGAGTTCATGATGAAGGGGCACCACATTCTGCAGAATTTCAAAACAATGGCGACGCCCAAGGAAACTGTAGGAATCAGCAGAGCTATCGAAACCGCTTTACATGAAATAGACCAAAAAACGATGTTAAAAGACTACATTTTCTCAGAGAAAACTATGTTTTTGCTTTACTTACGGCCATATTCAGCAAGAGCAAAGACAGCATAAGCATCACTTAGTTATTTAATCTGATTGGCTGGAGTTAATTTATTTAATTAATTTGATTTAAACAACGTAAGGTCATGCCATGTGGAAATCAATTGCTGCCCACTGACTGATATTCATTGTGAAACGCAAACTTGAATATCTGGATGATTTAGTGAAATCCACCGAATGTTACAATTAATAATGGATATTCCCACACGGCCACTGCTTTGGAGTACTTCATTACAGTAATTCAGCATCAAAGGTATCTTGAAGGTTATGGTAATAAGCAATACCTCTGTCTCGCGAAGGCGTCTCCGCAGGCTGTCACTGGAGTCCTCCTTGTTCTGTAACCTTTCCAGATCTCGTTCCATGCGGTCCTTAGAGATCCTGATATTCTGGAGATGGTCAGTAGCATCTGCACTGGCCTTCACTGCCTTTAAAAGACAAAAGTCATAATAATAATGAGAAGAAGAGAGAATAAGAAGAATCAAATACTTTGTATAAACATCACAAACAAACTGGTATTCCACATAATGGAGTTTTTTTTAACTTGTTTTCAACATGTTGCCCTCTGTCTGGATCAATAATTGAATTAAACAAATATCAACAGATACAAATGTGGAATACAATTCTTATGTGTGTAGACCACAATACCACAGCACTAAATCTAAATCTAAGTATCATAAAATATATGAAAAAGTATCACACACTTGAGTTCAGCTGAAAAAGATAAGAGCGATGGCTTGATTGTGCTGGCTATAATACAGCGACAAGTGCTTGAGGACAAGCGCTTTCAAGGAATCATTACCAAGGACAAAGAGTGAGGGGGTGAGAGAAACAGACAGAGTTGGAGAACCGAGATGCAGAGAGAAGAGACAAAAAGTGAAGGAAAGAGAAGAGGACAGGAGAGGAGAGGAGAAATGTTCCTGGAATTTCATCTGCAGAGACGTTACATCTCTCGTCTGTAGTCGCATACTTCAATCTAAATGATCTATGATATTGCTCAGATGAAGCAGCGTACCTTTCCCAGCTTATCTTGGAGATCTTGAATCTTAGTCTGCTGTTCAGTGTTAGTCTGAAAATAAAAATTAGGCTTAATGATTCAGAATGATTCAAACACATTTGTTTCATTGACACAATCCTAATTTAAAATGATCTTCTTGGTGTCATCCAAAGCTTCATCCAACAGGTTGTCATGTACTTGTACAAGGAACTGAATGACTTGTTGCTTACTGAGTTTCCCAATCATTTTAATGATACCACTGTCCAGTGATACCAGTGTCACTGTGTATGTTAAAAGAAAAATGTCATAGACTACCTTTTCTAGCTTGCCAATAAGCTCCTCAGCGTCTGATTTGCCTTGTTCCTTGGCCTGTCAACATACACAAGAGAGATACAAAATTGTTGACCTCACTCCAAAAACAGCGGCAGCTGGTAAGGACTGTGATTTGAACTACCGGTACCTTCTGCATTCTCTGCTGGTAGTCTGCCGCCTTCCGCTTCAGCTCATCACTGGTCTGCCGAGACTCCTTCAGCTCGGCCTCATACAGGTCGCTACGGCGACGGGCAGCAGACAGGTCTTCTTCCAGCTGTCTGATAGCGACGCGCATCTCCTCCAACTGGGCATGGTACTCCTGCAGCAGAGAGGACAGGAGAGAGGTGATATGATGAAAAGAAGAGAGGAGAGGATTTGTGATGAGAAGAGGAGAGGATATGGAATGAGGAGAAGAGGAGAGGATATGGAATGAGGAGAAGAGGAGAGGATATGGGATGAGGAGAAGAGGAGAGGATATGGGATGAGGAAAAGAGGAGAGGATATGGGATGAGGAGAAGAGGAGAGGATATGGGATGAGGAGAGGATATGGGATGAGGAGAAGAAGAGAGGAGGTGCAGCAGAGGAGAAAAGTGAGCAGAGAAAAGGAGATGAAGGAAAGTGAGAGGAGAGAGGAGGAGAAATGAGGAGAGGAGCAGTAAGGAGAGTTTCCTGTAAGTAATCAGTTGTCAGCTGTGGTCCCTGGGGAACACGGTCTGTCTCTGTCCTCTATGCTTCATGACTCACCGATGCCAAGCCAATATAATGCAGGAAATAGAATATATTCTCCTATTCATCAATAAGACAGTGACTCTGTGAATGTACTTTCATCAGAATGGTATTGTTTGACTTAATTAATAACTATACCAATATCTGTGATTAACATTCCTTATTGAGTGTTTTTTATCTGCTATTTTTTTCTGAGAATGGAAGTTACTCTGCTGGTTTAGCATCAAAACATCGCGAGACAAGCGGAGACAGCCAAATATTCATATTCAGACCAAATCAGGCATTGTGTGGATTAGCGCAGGGTTGTGCGGTGGTGTGGGAGTGTCACTACACGGCCCATTTGTGTGACGTCATGTTGTGAACATGTTGTGAGCGATACAACGCCAAGCGACTGCAAGGCAATTCACGTCTTTGTACTTTTTTGTGGCAAGGTTGTACAGCTCTGATTTGGTCTGAATGCAGCCTTAGTCTACCCTATGTATACCCATCTTTGTTGTACACAAGGAATGGGTTAACCTAGCAATTATGAGTGCTTGAAACTTGTTCTGCTGACATCCTTACTGTACCGACAGCAATATATTGTTTCACTTTCTTCTGACAAATGTACTTATTGTAAGTCGCTTTGGACAAAAGTGTCTGCTAAATGCCCTAAATGTAAATGTAAAATGTAAAAGCTCCTCCAAACCAAGCTTGCACTTCATTGGGTTCGCTGTTAAATTGCGAAAAGGCCTCTAACATCACGGTCATTTTCTCCTGTGGCTGTCCCATCACTTTGAATCACAACATCATCTAAATATGTAGCTGCATGCTCACGGTGTGATTTTTGCACTCTGTCGACCAGCTTTTGGAATGTGGCTGGTGTGCCATGCAGTCCAAAGGGCAACACTGTATTGGTGCAGTCCCGTGGGGGTAGCAAAAGCTCTTTTCCCTCAAATTTGCTTCTAGGGGTACATTCCAACAGCCTTTTGTGAGATTTAGGCTGCTGATGTACCAGGCCTCTCCCAGGCAATCAATCATCATCAACCACCCTAGACATGCGATAGGCATAAAGAAATGTAGGCATTTCGTTTAATTTGTGAATGTCATTACCGAACCTGGCCTTTTCACGGTAGGACTCCTACATGACCCCAAGCGCCAGCATTTTCTAGACCTCTGGACCTTCTCTGGACGACCTTCTCCATTATTCTGTAAGGACATCTGTACCTTTTGTCCAAATAGTGTTCAATGAGGTCTGTATGGCCTGGCAGATTGGAAAACACATCCCTAGACAGCTCCAGCACTCTCAGTGGTTGTAGCTGGGCCGTGGAGAGTCCTGGTCGATGGGTCAACTATGTCATCTAATGGAGGGATAGAGGGAGAGACACAGAGGGAGAGGCTCAACATACCAAGGCGTTTCTCAAATGTCATCTCTTAAGTCAATTTACATGGTAAATTTGTGTGGGATTCCACAGGCAATGTTGGGCCTGCCCTTTTCGGCTACTTCATCTGGCCCTTACCAGGAGAACAGGAACTTGGTTGGATCAATATCAGCACTTTATCCCCTGACTGGAACATTTGTGTAGTTCAAATAGCGATTGTTACATCCTGGTCTGTGGTTTAAGGTTGTTTTCTTGTTAAATTGGTAACTTATTAAACATTTATTTTTCCATGCACCAATTCATCCTCCATATGTGAATACCATTGGAAATGAATGGTCTCTACTTGTGTCGCTGTGTAGTTGGTGGTGTGAATTTAGCTTGACACTCCTGTTTTTTGGGCTTCTTGGGCTTGCGCCATATGCTTCTGTTACCATCAGCCATATCTCCCTCATTCAATTGTGTATTCGACTCTGCATTCTCCACATGCTCCCCCCATGGTGGGGGATGGGCTGCTCCTCCCAGGCTTCCTTGGGGATGTCCAGGAGCCCTCTGAGTTGCCTTCCATATAGGAGATCAAATGGAGAGAATCTTGTGGAAGGGCTATAGAACCTCTCCAACTGAGAACATAAGATGGAGTATCAACCATTCCCAGTCTCTGCCATCTTCAGCTAACCTGGCAAGCCAGACCCACATCAGAAAGATGTAAGGTCTGGCGCTGCTCCATTGGCAGTGTGGGCGGGATAAACGGTTGTCTTTCAAGTTCCCTCTGCACGCAATAGGATAGCGCTACAACCAATCAGAGCAACGAAGAAGGTGACGTAGTCAGAGCGACAGCTCTGACTACGTAATTAATCAAAACTACGAATATATATATGTAGTTGTACATATTTCTTTTCGAGGAAAGACTTCAGTGCCGTTCTTTGTTCTTTTCTCAAAGAAAATGTTAAGTTCAAGTCTTGAAGAGTCGCTGCCAAAGCCGAGTTGAAAGACAACCGTTTGCCAGCAGCAGCAGCCATTGTTTACCTCTAACACAGAACCGTCGCAACTCTGTCGTCATGGTAGCCCGGCTTCCGAAGGAGACGGCACAGACTCACGCTGTGATTGGTCTGACCGATTTTGTGTTTCCAGCACAAAAAGTAGACGGAGCAGAGACCCACCTGGCTGCCAAATAAATTTGCTGCCACTAGGGGCGTCTAGATTTCTGGGCCACCGTTCAGAGGTCATCAGAAGATTTTAAAAATGGGGGGAATGACTTGGGAATAAGATGGAGACCTGGGGTGTCTTTTATATGAAAGAGGGCCTTAAGGACATATGAGATTATCAATCTGGTGGCTATAGCTCATAAGTGATTCAAATGGGACCAACGTAGGTTTTTATTTGATCTATTACACATTTTGACGTGAGACTGGGTTGTTCAGGGGGGCTCCATAGAAGATGAAAAAAACCTTCTCTCCCAATTCTCCACACACAGCATTGTGACTTCACAGCCAACAACAGCACTGCATTTTAAAAAACTGCAACGTTATTCCCTCAGTTCCTCATATTTTATTCCCTCACTCCTTGCAGAACCATCCAAACACTTTCTTCCTACATTTATTAAAGGCCACCATTACTGTTCTGTCCAACTGATCGAGTTTATCTTTTTTTTTTATTGGGGGGAAATTAAGACCATCTCAACATGGCCTAAATCTACAGGTGGCCTGTGTTATTAGCTCCGAGGGGAGATGTTATTGTGTGCACAAAAATAGCCTAATAGTGGGATGTTTAGCTGTGCATAGGGTTAAATATCATACACATGTTCCTTGGGCTATCCTATAATTGGGGCAGTTCTGATTTAAGCAAAGCCCTCGTTGCTCCATTCATGGGTTGCCCTGAGCTAAAACCACCACACCCAGACCTGATATCAGGAGCATTATAGATATGCAGGTTAAAATGAAAAATACCGACAGCAAAACACATATTTGTTCAGTGAGCATAAATGTATTGAAGGGCAAACTCCATTCTCCAAAGCCCAGTTAGCCATCAGGATTTTGATTAGTGAAGTGTGGCTACGCCTAGCCTCTGCTAACAGCCAGTGACTCACCACCCTGCGATCATACAGCGATAACACAAACACCAACATGTCTCGGCATGACACAAACATTTTAATACTTCTGGAACCTTTTCATGAACCAAGTCCTTCCTCTCCAAATGATGTGTAATGTAGAAGCATTGCAATAAACAAGCTCCAACAACAACACTTTGTATTGCATCTGATACACCATGCCTTTTTACATCAGTCCCCTACAGCTATGTTCAATTTCAGTGATTTGTCGTTGTGCTCAACTCACAGCCACAGGCACTACATATTACATGCAGGTTGAATGTTGGTGAAATCAAACCCTGAGAGGGATGCATGTTGATGCCAGTTGATACAGCAAGCCATCTAAACCCCATAATATTTCAATGCCCAGGTCCCTATAAAAATGTCTCAAAACCATTAGATCATTATTATAGTACCGAGTACCTTTTCCATAGTAAAATATAATAAAAAAAAGAGCTAAAAACCGAATACTAGATGACTGCCCAACAAACAGCTTTTTTCAATCGATCTTCGATTTAAAATCGGAATCGTGACACCCCTAATATATATATACAGGGTGCGATTTGCCGGTGGGAATGGTGGGGACTTTCCCCCCTTCTGGTTTACACGTCCTACCCTCTGCTGAATTATTTTTATCCTCGGTGGGGACAAAATGTACCCCCCCCCACCCAAAGAATGTTCACCATTACATCGTAATTATTAAAAACCAAAATATAAAGGGTCCGTGTTCATTTTGATTGTGCTGTGATTTACCGGAGCGAGTCACAGAAAGCAGTTTTATTTTGAAAACCAACCAGATTTTCTTGCGTTTCACAAGTCCAACTTCCTGTCTGCGTCATCTGCGCCAAAACAAAAGCTTAAATCAAATGGAGAAAAGCAGCATATCGTCATATTTTACAGTACCACAAAAAAAAAAAGTTTCTCAAAATTATCCCCCCCTCTGGTTTTTTCTCAAATCGCACCCTGTATATATATATATATATATATATATATATAAATATATGTTGTTGGTATAAGCCTGCTTTTGGGTGACTATCTCGGCCCCTTCTGTTATCTGCGTGTTAACATTTTTGTCCCCATTGCTTATGTGAAACAACAACAACCTCTGAGCTAGCGACCTAGGGTGAGGGCAAGGTAAGCGATTCTATACATTCTATGTTTGAAAGATGTGCAGGTTGTAGCAGTTTGATGTGTTTCATGTTTTGTCCTTTAGATGTCCTCCTTTGTAGTCTTGTTTCCCTAAATTGTCTTCACCTGCGTTACTTAGGTAATTGTGTTCCCCTGTGTTTTCCCTTGTCTATTAGTGTTGGCCCTTCCATGTGTTCTTTGTCAGATTGTCTGTCATTATAGTTAGAAGCCTGTGTATGCTCTTTGTCTTCTGTTGTCTTGCCTGTGGATTCTAGTTTTCAAGTCTTTATTTTTCAGCTATTTTCAGTTTGCTGATTTAGTTTTCAGTTTTCATTTTCTGCCCGTTAATTTTATAGACTCTCCCCTAGCATATCAGTTAGGCATTTCCACACTGCCCTTAAAGACTCCTTTGGAGGCCAATACATTTGATGGCAGGCTCATTGGTAGAGTTGCATTCATTACTGTCCTACTCAACCTCAGAATATCTGGCAATCACCATGAGTCTGTTCAGTTCCATCTACTAGATTCCCCCTATGTTCCCAGGATATCTCTGGCTCAAAACACAATCCCAACAGACTGGACTACTGGTAGCATTTTGGATTGAAGTAAATTCTGCCAAGCCAATTGTAAGTCCGCATTGATCCCAGAAAAAACTAATTCCCATGGTGATGAGAATATTCCCAACCTGTCCCAGTTCCCCCTGAATATCTGGATCTCAAACAGGTATTCAATAAGTCCCATGCCACCACTCTACCTTCCTCTCTGGTACCTCCCCTCCTCGTGTTAGACACGTCTACCAGGTTCTCCAAAGACTCTAAGAGAATAAGAGAATAAGCTGTTTGTTAAAGCTGAGAAGTGTGAGTTCCATGTGTCTCTTTTCTTTGCAGATTCAAGGAACTAGAGCACACTTGCCGCTCCACTCACTACCTCTGCTTCGTACCCTTTGTCTGGTTGTCTGCAGCAGAGGGGGCCTTTAGGGAGCTCAAGTGTCGGTTCACTTCAGCCCCCATCCTGACCCAACCAGACTGCTCCCGCCAGTTTGTTGTGAAGGTGGATGCCTCCAATGTGGGGGTAGGTGCTGTCTTGTCCGAGCAGTCCTCCATGGATCAGAAGCTCCACACACGTGGCTTCTTCTCCCGACGACTTTCTGCAGCATAGAGGAATTACAATGTCGGCAACAGGTAGCTCTTGGCGGTAAAGCTTAATTTAGAGGAGACAAGACACTTTTTGGAGGGAGCATCACAACCCTTTCTAGTGTGGACAGACCACAAAAACTTATATACAGTAGTATATCCAGACGACCAAGAGGCTCAACTCCCAGATGGGCTCTTTTCTTTAATAGATTTGATTTTACATTGTCATATCGCCCTGACTCAAGAATGGTAAACCTGATGCTCACTCCTGTCAGTTTGGTGATGCCAGCAAACCCTGCCATGATGAGCCCATTCTGCTTGCCATCACCTGATTGCTCACCTAGGGGAACGAGAGGACCGTTTGTGTGGTCCAACAGCAACAGCCTGTTCATGCTTGACTTGGTGTGCTCCCAAGTCCTCCACTGGGGCCTTTTCTTAAAGCTGTCCTGTCACCCTGAAGTAAACTGCACCATTTTGTCCTATTTGCATCAGCGTTTCTGGTGGCCCTCCATGGTGGTCGTCACCCAGTACTTCGTCTCTGCCTGTCCTATCTGTGTCCAAAATAACTCCCCCTGCCAAGCTCCATCCACGTCTTCTGCAACTATTCCCAGTCCCACATCGACCTTGGTCCCAAATCTCCTTTGACTTTGTCATTGGTCTGCCTCATTCCGACAGTAACACCGCCATTTTGATGGTGGTTGACGGCTTTTTAAAGATGGCCCACTTCATTCCAGTCCCTAAGATCCCTAAGGAGACGGCACAGCTCATGATAGACAATGTGTTTCGTATCCATGGACTCCCTTCAGACGTTGTGTCAGATCGTGGCCCCCAATTCTCTGCGCAGTTCTGAAGGGCATTCTGCAAGAGCCTCAGCCAACCTGTCATTAGGATTTCACCCCCAAACAAATGGCCAGTTGGAGCGTGGAGGTCAGTCTCCAGGACCTGGAGACTGCCCTATGTTGCCTCCACTCCGTTCGCCGTTCTAGTGCTCCCTGGTATACCAGCCACCTTTGTTCTCGCGAAGAGGAGGTCACCATTCCATCTGCCCAGGAGTTTGTCCCCCTGTCACCGGACCTGGAGAAGAGCTCACACCACGCTGCTCCACACTACCTTCAGGTATCAGCGGCAGGCTGACCACAACCGGACACCTGCTCCACATTATCGCCCTGGCGTGTTTGTGTCAGGTTCTCTACCAGAGACCTTCCCATTCATGTCGAATCCCACAAGCTCTCTCCACGCTTCATCTGTCCTTTTCCTATCACAAAGGTAATAAACCCTTCTGTCCGGTTACCTCGAACCCTCTGTATCCATCCCACATTCCATGTCTCCATAGTCAAGCCCATCTGCCTCAGTCCCCTGACCCCTCCACCTAAGCACCTCCACCATCCACAACACAGAGGATGGTGGTCAAGTCTTCACAGAGAAGCGTCTTCTGCGGAGCATTACACAGGAAACTTTTACTCAAATTAGTTTTTCTTTGAATGATTTCTACATCTATACAAGTAGGTCAAATAACTATTAATGTAGAAACTAAACCACAGACTGTTCATTATATTCCTCCAACATCAGAATGAAGGTTCTTCTTGATTCTGTTTTCAAACAGGCCGTGGCGGCAGAATCGGCGCATTCCGTAATTCAGCTTCTTAATTGTGTACTAAAACTGGAAATCTGGAAATCGGACGATTAGGTTGTTTTGGGCCTACACAAACAAGTTTCAGTACCTTGAGTTGGGACAGATGGTCGCCGTCACTTACAACAGTAGTGTAGAGAACATATAATATATAGCCTACATATTTACATATGTGCATATTGTGTATCAATTGTGCATGCACAACACTATACAGTTATAGCTTTTATTTGTTCATCAGCAAGCCTATTTTATCCTGAACTTATTATTGCTTGCCAAGAAATATTGTCCATCTGTTGAAGGTTGACCTTTGGTCTATAATTTTCCATGAGGAAGATCACGATGTAATGTTCTTGCAGACGGGATAGGTTTTAGGGGAGATGCCAAGGGCTAGAATGCACTTCGAATTTGAATATTTTGGGTGTGTTTACATTCAAACTACAACACTTAACAATGTCGTGTGAGCTCTTGGTTTCGGCACCAATGTCATTTGTCCTCTGTCATGGTGGAGGTACAGAGTGTCAGTCTAGTTCAAGATCACACATCAACATTCTAAAACAAAGGACTTTTATAGTACTGTAGTACTACAATCTTTATGCAGATTCGCCATGTGTGTGTGTGTGGCAATAACAGTGGGACAGGTCATAGCGTGATTCGAATGATTACATTACCACTCCCTCTATTGATGCCCCCTACACACACACACATTCAGCTCAGCTCACTTGCTATTTCGCAAGAGATTAAAACCCCTGATAATGGTTAACCCTGCATGGGTCTCACTGTTCATATTCCCATTAGTTCTAAATTTATTTTGGGAGGGGGCGGTTTCACCAGAAGGTGAATGACTTTAATTATCCCGACCTCCTCTCTAAAATGCAAAAACAACTAATAAAAAACAAATGTACAGATTTCACAGTTTCCCCTCATTATAACACGGCATGATGAAAATGATAAGGAACACTGTAATTATAGCGTCCTCCATATAGTGTTCTTCCCCTTGGCTATTCCAGTAATGTCAAGGCCCGTAGAGCTACATGCCAAACAAACCATGCATTATGTCCAGACATGTATTAGACCACGTGGGTTATAGACTAGAGAAATCCTAAAATGGCTACTGCATATCTACATTAGCTTTATAGCAGTAATAAATTACAATTCAAATCTATTTACGTAGTAGAAGTAGTATACTACTACTTCCATAAGTAGTACTTAGTTATCTAAATACAAAAACTTGAAGGTGGATACATTTAAAAACAAATGTATTGTATTTTTTGAAGAAATATAATGTTGAATGCAACTGTTATTTATCTAATCTATAAATAATGACACGTAATAATAGTGTACAATAAATAACGTCCATGTTTAGCCATGTCTGCTTTTTACCTGAGGGAGTCTGACAGTTGGGGGCCAACACCACAAATTGGCTGTCTCTCATGTTTAGCTTCAGGGTTATTTATAACCATGTAATCTCTCAACAGCTTCAACTAAGATGAAGCTTCATAGCCCATCCACAATGCCAATACATTTTGGAAGTAATAGCAAACTAAAAAACATTTAGTTGTGCTATTACTTTTTATCCATCCATCATTATGGTTGAAATGTTGGTTTTCATTAATAATTAATACCACCTTTATCAGATAGCAAAATAAATACAGCTCTGTTTGTACAATAAAAAATAGCAATCAAATCCTGTGAGCTTCTAAATTACTCTTTAAAGAATTCCCAGAAATGTTCAATACCAAAAAATCAATACCTCTTTATGCAGTTCCCATAAGCTTTTCAATAATACGGCACTTGTGAAGCTTTGAGTGACTGGCATCCTGTTGAAGCCTTTAGGCCAAATACCAGTTGCCACTATGGTGAGCTGTCATCTAGTCAGTACTTAAACTGACGGGATAAAGGACACACACAACAACGTTTGTGTCACACCGCGGTGAAGTTTGTCTTGTTCTGGGTTTTATTTTGTCTTGTGAATTCCTGTTTTATTTTGAAGATTAACTCTCCTCTCGTTTCAGTCACTTCCCCTTCCTCATGTGTCTCCAGCCTGATTGTCCTCCCTGATTCCTGATT
>JAOPJH010000076.1:13061742-13073842 GCA_027122575.1 Merluccius polylepis
AATTAATTAAGTTATCTTGTGTGAGAGAGGTCATTCCTCCTCCTGAGTGTGCTTCCTATTTATGTCTAGTGTACCCATACTGTCCACAAGCACCCCCCCCCCCCCCCTCCCAATATAGATATGGAGAATTGTTGCCACGTCCCAGTGGTGGTGGTGTCATATAAATAAAAGAGCATTCAAATATACTAAAGTGACTCATTAGGAGGCCGAAGGCCTAAAGGAAGTGATGCAATAGGTGGCTGAGGCGAGGACATTAATTAGTTGACAAGAGACAGAATCTAATCCCAAAATGCACCCACCAGGGTGCATGTTGGGATTACTCTGTGAAAATTGTGTGTCTCTGGAAAAAAGACAGCCCTAACCCCAACCCTAACCCAAAACCTCAGACCCCCCCCACCTCCCTGCCCTCGGGGTCCGAGAAGGCCAAGTTTCGGTGTGGGGGTCCCAGTTAGGCCCTAGAATAAGGTAGTCAAGTTTCAGGGCGGTAGGACCTTCCTATCCCAAAAACTTTCTTTCCACCACATTCTGATCCACTAGGTCTTGCACGCAACACTTCTGAGAGGCTTTGTCCTAACAACTGTCCATTTTGGAAAACTTTTTTTCTGTAAGGGCTAGAACTCGAAATCTCAGATATGTCGTTCTCAGGACCCTGGGAAATGTGTGTATACATTTTGGAATCTCTAGCTATCTCGAAAAGGCAGGAAAAGGGGCGTAACCTCCAACAGTAAGGTAAATGTGAATAAGACAGGTTGCTTTCTAGTCCCCAGTTTTTGGTGGGATGGAGGTGTTAATGTGTGCCTTAAGGTGTGTAGACACAGCTGGCCTGTGGACAAGTTTTTGAAGTCTGGGGTCAAAAGGTCAAAAGGAGCCAGCACCACGCCCCTTATGAGATAACAAAAAGTTAATGTGCATTTCTCTCATAACTTTTTGTCATTATTAAAGAGAGGCCTGATTCTCAGATATGCATGTTGGATGGCTAGGGTGTAGGTCTGGGAAGAACTTCAGGCCAAAATCTTGCAAGCGAGCCAGTGATGTGCAACGAGATCAGATGGAGCACTTGGTGAGTAATTTCTTGTAGGGCTGGTGCCCCCAAGTTGATAATCATATGCGTCCTTTGAGACCCCCATTGATTAAAAGAGACCCAAGGTCTATAGCTTACTTGTTACTGGCCTTGACTCAGAAGTTACCTATTGAGTGAGTTTAACTTGCAGTACCGCTACTCACCACAAGTCGTCACACAGTTGTTTATGCCGTTGCCGACTGAAACCATTAGCCTAGACAGCAAAGAAGAGCACTGCCGAAATGGAAGCATCAGTAGGATGGGTATGTATGTATGTAGGCTACCATTTGTGTTGCTTTTATGATTGAGGCAAATTTATGTATCATGGTTTCACATAAATATATGTTTTGAAGGGTAGGCTAAATAGGCCTATAAGAAGACTGACAATACAGCTATCAGTAATAAATCAATGTCTGTGTTGGATGGATGAATAAATCAAGGTTTTTGTTGTTGTTGAAAAGATTAAACCTTTGTTTATCAGCTTCACTTTCAAGCATTTATTGATATTTTCATTTGCAGGAAACATTAAGACAACACATCATGGAGAGACTTTACATCAGGGTGTCACGTGCTGTCCAGCAGGCACCGCTTGACCCAGATTATCTGGAATTTGTTTGTGCACAAGAAATGGTTTTTCTTGACATTGTTGCTCAACACGTTCCTGTGTCCCAGGAAGTTATTGACACATTGTCAGAGTTGAGCCGTGCACTGCAAAATCAAAGACAGTGCCAACATCCTCCTCCCGTACCAATCGAGTATGAAAACACACAGGGAAAAGGCAGACCAAAAATAGCTATATCCAGAGAATACCTGCAGCACCTGGTGGAGTTTGGACTCCCCATGGCAACCATTTCCAGCTTTCTTGGGGTTTCTCGTGCAACACTGTACAGAAGAATGGCAGAAGTTAACATCTCTGTCAGAGGACTGTACAGTGCCTGTACTGACCCAGAGCTTGATGCTCTTGTTTCGGAAATAAAAACCAGGGCTCCACATTCAGGCTACCGGTCAGTAAAGGGCATCCTGGAAAGTCAGGGTCATCGAGTGCAATGGGAGAGAGTGAGAGCAGCAATGCACCGTGTTGACAGCCTTGGCATACTGGAACGAATGACACAACTAGGTTGTGGGGTCAGGAGGACCTACTCCGTGCCATGTTCTAAGTACCTTGTGCACATAGACACAAATCACAAACTAATCAGGTAAAGTATGCTCTTGTGGTGTTATTTCATACATATGACAGGTGTTTTGTTGCAAACATGCAGAACATAATGCCTCAGTTGTTGTTACATTTAAGTGATGTTCCTTTTATATCATCCATCAGATACAACATCGTCATTTTTGGTGCCATTGATGGCTTTTCCCGGAAGGTAAAAGTTTTATTCTGTTTCATGTTATGAGATGTTGAATGTTTATACACAGCCATTGGATCCATAGTACTAATGTAGCATCTAAGTTAATCTCCCCAAGATGAACATCAGTGAGAATAGAGAACATGTCCTTTTTTATTAATTAGAATGGCAGTTTTACTCTGGCAGAATATGCAAAATGGTTTTTACTTTTTTGCAAGTACTTAATAGTCTTGTTTGTAGCAAGTTCAGTAATTGAGTACTTTTTACTTTACATTTCAGATAATGTACTTGAAGGCTGCAGATAACAACAGGTCTGACACCAACCTAGCCTTCTTCTGCCAGGCTGTGCAGGAATTTGGCTATCCACTCAAGTAAATTTTCAACTTGATGTCAGATGTGTTGTCGTATTAATATTTTTATAATAACCAGAATTATTAGAAAAAGGGGGAAAATGTGTTTGTTTTACCACTGTCATGTAATTCCATGTTTACTTTTTATCAACATCTTCCCTTTAGAGTGCGGGCAGATCAAGGGGGGGAGAATGTTGGTATTGCCCGTTTGATGTTTTCCATGCGTGGACCAGAGAGTGGCTGCTTTATAACTGGAAAAAGTGTGCATAATCAACGGTATGTTTTATCTTAGTCTCTTGAGTATTCTAATAAAAATACTGAAGAACACAAAAAAATTCTAAACCTCTAAAATATATGCAAGTTCTTGAAACATGTTTGCTTACATGGTTTTGTGCGTTTTGTTTTAAACAGAATCGAGAGACTTTGGCGGGATGTTTGGATGGGTGTCACCAATGTTTTTTACCACCTTTTTCACATGCTGGAGGAAGAGGGTCTCTTTGACCTAAGCAACATAACACATTTCCTCTGCCTCCAATATGTTTTTCTTCCACGCGTCCAAGCAAGCTTGGATTTGTTTCAAGGAGGATGGGACAACCACCCCCTGAGGACGGAGCAGAACCTTACGCCTAACCAGCTGTGGGAGATTGGCCAGATGCAACATTGCATTCAAAATCCAGAGGTATCATTAAAACATAAACAACCTTTAATTTAATGGGGGCAAAGTTAGCCTGGTTGACACACATACTAATCCAGAAAATCCTGTATGATTTGTTATTTCCATTTTCAATTGAGAATCAAAAATCAAAAAATGAAAAAGTGAATGATCATATTGTTTTTTAACCCTCGAGTGTTCTTATTTACGCCGTGGATGTTCCTAAAGCCAAAACGTGGCTTGTTCCCATAAACATAATAATATAAAAAATATATATTGATATATATTGATATTTTTTCGACTTTAAACACGTCAGTCTTTTAGAACTACTTCAGCCTGAAAAAAACATCAAAAAATTATTATTTTTTTGGTTATTAACCCTTTATATGCCAATCATTTTATGTAACCCTACTGTTTTTTTTTTAATCAAAAAAACAAACTAACATCATTTCCATGTAATACATTTCAATGAGTATTTGCAAATATTTATTATTAGGCCCTGAGATGGGTCAATAACATCAATAGCTCACACACTTCCCTGGCAGAAAACAGTAGGAAATGCTGCATGCTTTGAATGGGGGGAAAAATGGCGCCATCTGGTTGACAAATAGAAAATAAATATATTTAAAACAAAAATATAGCCAGAGCTCCAAAATGAAACCCTAACATCAAGGAATGCATTAATTTATGTTGTAATTAATTTATAAACGTGGGATCAAAAAAAAGTGTTTTTAATGGGTTTCAATGGGGCATATTTTGGCAGTAGGGACGCTTAAGGCTGGATTTTGATAGCATAGCCATTTTAAGGCTTAATTAAAGTACTGAGATTTCAATTTTTTTAACTTTTTTTTTTTTTATGTTATTTTTTTATTGTTATTATGCAAATTTGAGCTATATTCATTCAACACAGCCAAAATGGCTTAAACAACAGGGTGGCTGTCCCCAAGAACACTTAAGGGTTAAACTAACACAAAAAACTAAAACATTCCTGGTTTTTCATATTTTAATTTTGCTCAGATCAAAATTACTATAATCAAAAATGTAATGACTTTTCCAATATACAAAGCTGTGTATTTGATGTCGCATGTTGAATCATAACATTTGTGCTAACATCTGTATGGTCCCAATATGTTTACCATTCTGTGTAGTAACCTTAAAGAGGTAAAAGGAACAATGAAACTCTGACAACATAAAAACATAATAATATTAACCATTTATTGTCGTCTTTCTCCTGCCTTAATCTCTTAGATGACAAAATAAATATGCTCCAATTCTAAATATTTTTTTCTGTTTCAACACACAAGGACATGAACATTCCTGAGATAGACTGGGAGGAGAGTGGGGAGGTCCCAGAAACAGACCTTGGAGTAAATGTTCCTCAACTGGAGAGCCCTCTCACTCCTGAACAACTGGAGACACTGAAGCGCCTAATTGACCCTCTGCAGCCATCAGAGTCCAATGGCGTCGACATTTATCTGACTACTGTGCAGTATATTGAAAGTTTGCTGGAGTAATGGTAAGACAAGTCACAATTACATGGAACACAACATTAATTCACTTTTGGGTTTTTGACAACATTATTGAAGGAACGATTCAGAATTTTTTGAATTTTTTCTGAATTTTACCAAAAAGAGAACAGATTTAAACAGCACTGAGTTGCATAGTTAAATCAGGCCAAAGCCACTCTCCACAGATCTGAGACAAATCATGAGATCAGATTGTAAAGATACAAAACTACTGTAATGGTCCGGGATGCGCAAGCGCTCGTAACATGTGCTTGCTGTTGGCAGGTGGTGACGCCCACGTGACTGTACCACTTGTAGACTGAGGCTTTGAACAGGCACTTCCCAGCCAGTCCAGAATTTGAGCAGCTGCCGCAGAAGGTCTGGGGATGCTATAGCAAAAAAATAAAATAAAATAAATGAGCACTTAATGTACATATTGCAGGTGGATGGTTTGGTGCAGCAGAACAAATAAGCATTGAACGCTCTTCTGAGTGGTCCTCAGCTCCTGAGCTACTCTTCTGACTTCCTGAATAGAAAACTGGCCACGGATCTCCTCTAAGTGTCTGGTTGATGGTGTAGTGATGTTCCTTACCCTTGCAGATAATGGCTCCAATGATGCTTACCAAGTGTCAGAAGTATTGAAATTCATCTTACATTCATATTGATATATGTCTAACAATAAGCTTTGTGCCTTTATTCATCATGACATTACTGTGTAACACTACAGTAATGAAAAACCTCTTTGTGGTCCATGAAAATGTACTAACCTGTATGATATTAATATGTGCAGAATACTTTATAGTACAGCTGGTTCCTTGACTTTTCTTGGTGTGTTCAATACTTATTTCACTTGCTGTATATGTTTAGATTTATATGCAAACTTGTACCTTGCTCAATAAAGGTTTGAAAAAACCTTGCAATGGCGCTGACTGTGGCTGGTGCAATGTCATCTTCACTGTCATCACTATCATCATTATTTTTGGCAAGGGGCCACTTTATGGCTTCAATGATCATCTAGACAGATGGAAAACAATATTATTCCATGAAACATGCATGTACTTGTATCATGCAGTTGGAAACTTACTTGGGGGGTGAGTTCCACGTCTGACTGCCTGGGGAACAGATGGGGAACCACGTCTGGTCGCCCAGTAATTAGTGGCCAGATGCCCGTCTCCTTTAACCCCTTCCTCAGTTGTTTAATTTGTGCATTTGCTCTCCCAAGTACCTGTTGAATATTTGTTGTAGAATTTAAGTTCAAATTTAAGATATCATAAAACCTTAACTAGAAGCATTGTCTGTGGGTACAGGTTTCAAAAAATAAAGACCTGTTTCAATTGCAAGTATGGTTTGGTGAATGCCTTCTACAAGCCCACCTATTTATTAATAAATTATCATAATTGTACTTGAAAGGCCACACCATTAAGAAATGCTTCTATGCACAGTCCTAGAAAAATATACAAATAATAATGGCTTGGATTTATCGCTTTTCAAGGCACCCAAAACACGCGGTGGTAAACTACATTTGTAGCCACAGCTGCCCTGGGGCAGACTGACAGATGTACGCCAAATGGTTTGTTTTACCTCCGACCACCACCAAACATTCATACACAATCACACGGTTGTGACTGTGTATGAACACCTTACCCACACAGGTGGGTAAGGTGTCTTGCCCAAGGACACTACAACAGCGTCCGGGACAGAGTGGGATTCGAACCGCCAACCCTCTGACCATTGGATGACTTGCTCTACCACCTGAGCCACTGGCTCATACATACCGAATGAGATAGCAGCTGCTGGAAGAGAAGAAGTCTGTTGGTATCCTTGGTTGGCCCTGGGATGTACCACTCTAGACAAAGGTTGGCCACCCGTACAGACTCCTCCTCACTCCAATCATCCTTCAGCAACTTAATCAAAGTACAATCAGTATAAATTAGTATACAGTACACATGAATTTGTGGACATGACATCACTGATGATAAATTTTCAACTGGCCCATGCCTAAATTCTAGCACAGTGCTTGAAACCTTAGGGGCCTATGATCTTGCAAAAAATAATTACTTTTGTTTACTCACTAGACTGATGGTTTCCCTGTGGTCAATTTCTGGGCAGTCTTCAAGGCAGAGCTTTGCTGTGGCCATTTCCTTTGCCCCACATGTCAGGGCATCTATCACAGCTGGACTAAGCCCTGACAGAGTAGGACCGCCATGAATGGCGGAATGGCCAACCATCCTTCCAGCCATCATGAACAGATCACACTCCAGTAGTGCTGCAGACAAACTGGGAACGAGGTGGTCTGTCTGTCCTTCGAATAGTGTAGTTACAGCTGCATTCCCTGAATAATTACACAAAATACCCAAGTACAGGTTGAGATCATTTTGGCCTTGGTCTCAATTCATCTGTATTTCACAAAAATTACTATTAAGGTAAGTGAAGTACATCATGGAGGTAGATACATTTTATATTGCATATCGAGAACGACATATTCAGGTTCAGGACATTTCTTTACAGTAGTACCCATGTCTCTCACCAGCCTATAAGTTTGTTAAAAATTAATGTACAACAAACCCATGTTCTTCTTAAATCCATGTGTTAGTTTTGAGATAGATGAGGACAGAATGTGCCTCATCACACCAGCACCAACTGCAGCATCCCCTAAAATGAAATGATTATATTAACAGAGACATCTCATCACATTTGTTCTCATAAATGTGTTTTTTTGTGTGGAACACAATACCTAAAATGCGACAATTGAAAGGTGCAGCCCACTGGCTCTTGTCTCTACTTCCTTTGTAGAAGGAAATCAGGGTGCTGTCCCGCTCCTCATCATTATCTCCTGAATCCAAAGACAACTGCAGAGGTGGCAGATCTTTCCCTCCCTCCCTTGCTCCATCAAAGAACTGTTTCATTGCTTCTATTGGGGTTTCTGCATTTTTCCAGTCTGTATGGCACAAATAAGGAATACGAGTAATTACACTTCTCTGTAAGGTAGCAATTATCCAGTTTTAAAAGAGCTTCACTGTCATCCCAATTCACAAATTCTGTGTAGTATGTCACCTGTTGCTACACGCAAAGGTGAGCGAGCCAACGCAGAATGATCTGATGATCGTCCTGGGACCTCCATATCAGGCTCCATAAGTGTGTCATTGTTGAATGAGCTTAAAACAGAAATACAACAATAAATAAGCAGAACCAATTTTTTTTTTTTTATGCATTTCAAATGTATTCCATATACTGTACTGTAAGTGGCAGTTGTATCCTGATTCATTATTAATGGGCAGAGAAAACTCAACTCAACTTGCTTAATTTACCTTTCTGCACACATACTGCAATGATATGGGAGCGCTGAAATGGGAAATTCTTGCTGGCATATGGGACAAACCTGTGCAAAAGAAAATATAGACTCAATAAAACTACATATTGAACATCACATAAAATAGGGGGAGAAAAAAGATGTATTGTGAACAGAAAACGTAAGAACAAATAAAATACATTTTTCAAATCCAGGCCGGCTTTCTTTCAAATAGGTCTCTATTAATTTACAATTACCCCTTGCTCCTCTGATGTGCCAACAGCATCCTCTGCATCATCTATGGTCACAACATCCTCCTGCTCCTAATTTTTTGTAGATATCACATCACACAAAAGTTAGTATTTCCATGCGCAAGTTATTGATTTGTATGCCACAACTTCATAACTAGGCTAGAGCCACCATAGTAACTCTGCTCAATATTGTATTTTGCTACAATACTAGGTGAGGGTACTCTCCTTAGTGCTCACCCACCACAAAGTAAACTTATGCCTATCGAGAGTGTTCAGACTCTTTGCCCAAAGTAAAACAATCGGATCCATCAGGATAACAACTTCATACCATGAAGTAAAATCACATAGTATAACACTTACAACTTCTGTTGGATGGCAGTTCTCCGCATGCAATATCAACATTTGCAAGGGAATGGTAGCACTGCAAATATGGCAGGCCACCTGTGGCATCTGGGAAAATTCTGCAGAATTGTAAGGCAGTGGGTTTGTGTCCAGCTCCTCTTGTATAGGAACCAAAAAAAGGATGTTTTTTCCATTGTTGGATGCAGCTTTAAGCTGCTGGCCAGAGTAACCCTCGGCATCAAGCGGTACTACAGTCAGTCTCCTCTGGCCACTGCCTCCTAAATCAAAAACAGATGTCATTACAATAAGACTCGTGGAGAAGTGGAGAACATCAAATCAGCTGTAGGAATATAGACTCTATCCGTAAAGATTCTGTGATCAGTACCTGTTGCTTTATGGAACATCCAGCGACCATGTAAAGGCTGGATTTTGTTGAAGTTACTTTCCATCAGTGACACAATCTAAAGATATAATTATAAGGTGTTAAGGAGTTATCCAACTGAGTGGTACTGTCAGCAATGGACAAGCTATAAATTGTTATTGTAAGTTGTAATCAGTATTTAAAAACTAAAACCTCTAAGTGTTTGCTGTCCTCTGACACAGGGATGACCTTGCGGCCTAACCCTGCACGGGAGAACTCCAATTCTTTCCCCCCCTTCGGTGACACACTTGTGGGCCCGGGTAAAGCAAAAACTGTAATCGAAGTGTTTTTGACAGGAGCAGGGCTTGCAGGACTAAAAAACCTCCCCTTTCCCCGTTTCACCTCCCTTGGCTGGAACATCCCAGGAAACTGCCTACAAAGTGTGAGACACAAAACATACACAACACAAGGGAATTATCATTTCATTTCATTCATTAAAAAAAAAAAAAAAAATCATAATGGTTACAATTTTTAAGGTTGTTATAAAAACTTGCAGTTCTAGCCTACCTCTTTACAGAAACATTAACCCGAGTGGCCAAGTCTGATGCAGTGGCAGTCGGGATAGAGGTGGGGGCAGGGGTAGCTGGGGGGGCAGGGGTAGCTGGGGTGGCATTGGGGGTAGGCCTAGCCCTCGCTAGTGCGCCCAGTAGTGCAGTGGCCATAGCCTCAATTGTTCTCTGTAATTTAAAAAAGTTGTCATGTTACCATCTCCACTCAAAAAATACACTTATTCTCATCATCATTTCATTAATCATCATTTTTGAAGAGTTGATGACTCTCTGGCTTTGATCCTGAGAGAACAGTTGGTTCGCGTATGGCATTTGTTTACAACTTTGAACCGCTTGGGACTGTTACCTTGTGAACACATGCTTCACTTGATGAAGCATTAGAAAATGCTCAAACGGGCGGTCGTGTGGGCTTTGAGTGGTTTTGTACATTCACAAGAACTTGCAGAAATAGAAACAGACCCGGCCTCCAATTGAGACCCCGGCCGACTTTTATTTACTTAAACCGTAGCCAGACCCGGGGGGTATTCCATCAACCAAGCTAAACGCAAAGCCGGGCTTATTTTGCTAGAGTTGCGTTCCATGAACGTCATTTAAGGGAATTTCCGCTAAGTAACCATGGCAATTTATCCGACCAAACTAACTGTGTTTGAAATCGCTATTCACTCACTCACTATTCCCTATATAGTGTTTATGATATAGTGAACTATATAGGGTACGAACCAACGAGAATTCGGACACTAAGCTGAACATTTCTGAACGTCATTTGCGTCAGTAAATGCGCCCGCATTGCATTGTGGTATACGGGAGTAACATGTAGGGGACATCGTATGTTCACTCAAATGTTGGGTATTTTATAGTGCACTATATAGTGAACGAAATTAACTGCTGAGAATTCGAACAGCACTACAAAATGGCGAGCACCCTATATAGTGCACTATATCCGTGATAGGGAACGATTTTGAACACAGCTGGTCGGGAGCAGGTTAACTGTCAGGCTAACTTGAGCGGTGTTTCAAATTATTCCACCTGTCAGCAACAATTGTACCATCAGAAGGTTCCGCCAAGCCTAGTCCTCACGATTTTGTCATAAATGTACATATATGAAGTACAAACAGCGTATATTTTCATTAAGGGTCTAAGATTAAATGTTGCAAATGAAATAATTCAATGAATTGCTATCTATTATTACTATGGCTATTTTTTCAACACATTTTTACACAAATCTATGTATTATCGCGTAATCAGGAATCAGCGGCTGGGTAAATGGTCATGCACTTTCCCTGTGATACGCGCGACCCGAGTTCGTGTCAAGACTTAATGCGTAGTATTCTTGGCGTTGGCTTCATTATGTAATTCCCTTTATTAATTTTATTAATTCCCTAATTAAGAATATTCAAAGAAATGGAAAATAAATGGCATGAAAAGTTATTTGATTTCTCTAGTAATCCTTCCTATATTACTATTACTTGCGTGGGGATAGAACCCCCGACGACCGGGTGCAAGTCCGACACGTTAACTCGAGACTCTCCCTGCTTTTAGATCCATGGTCAATATTAAATTAAAATATGTTACGCTTAATACTACTTATGCATTCAACAGATCGCCGATTTTTGTGTCAGGCAGCCTCCCTGTTTCTATTAATGGTTACGGTGTTCCCTTTTTGAGTTATTATATGCGTGTCTACTCCTCATAGACCTCCACAAGCAGCTTCTGTTCGCCGCTGGAAAAGATCCCGCTCTTTTTGATCCATGATTCGACATTCACGGTTATGGGCTGGTTACATATCTCGTGAACGCGCGCAATCCAGGATAACGTTAGCCTGGTTTGAACTAACCCGAGCAAGGTGCGGCTGAACTGCGTTGATGGAACGGCTTTAGCCTCAAGTGGAAGTTGGCGCTAGTTCTAACCAGGCTTAATCAACTAATCGCCGCTTTCGTTAGCGACTTTGATGGAATACCCCCCCGGCCCAGTAGCTACAAACATATAACTGGAAATAAACAATCTCCCATAAACAACTGCTAACTATCCATACTATAATAATCCTACTACAATATTGAAACAGAAAATCATTGTTTTCATTTTATTTTCACGGTATAGGTGCTAATGTAATGTAGGGCAAGGAAAAATAGTTGTACTTACAGAGGATGGTAGCTGCTCTTCAGCCATGGTTTTACCGCAAATGGTTTTACCGTTTTAGCAAGAACTCCGCTTAAGCAGAGTGCAAACCATAGCTACATCAATGCATAGAACAACACTGCCACCTACTGGTTGAGGAGGGCGGGCCATTTGTGAATCACAAGCTATTTGCTTGTGGATCTGTGCGGATCTTCGACAAGAATGTCTCAAAAATGCGTAAGTGAAGAAAGAGATGCGTG
>JAOPJH010000076.1:13348056-13363844 GCA_027122575.1 Merluccius polylepis
CGTAAATCCATCGTTATGCCAGCCACTCTGAAGCTCTGAAGAGACTCACACTGCATTATTTTTACTGGCCGAGTTTGTCCATCCACGTTTATGCTTTCCACTCCACTGATCCTCCCCATTGGCTGTTTTGTAATGATGGGGGGGGGGGGGGGGGTTTCCCGGCCCAGCTTTCAGGGGCTGTCGAGACAGAGAGACTGAAAACTCAATCCCAGGTGAATCAAAAAATGGGGTTGACAGGGAAGGAAGTAATAGTGAGTGGTTTTGATCTGTGGTCGTTAGTCACTACCGGGGGTCAGGTTTTCACGGAGGAAAAAAAATCCAAGAGTCCGTAACCCCAGACCGTTAACCCTGCCTGCCCACCCCCCATAGAGAGCCCCAAGCACAGACTTCATGTCTAGTCTTGGACCCAGGTGCTAGACTACCTCTCCAGAAAGGACTAGACTCAACCCGTGGGGTAGTCCATCTGGGGATGGACTAGGTAGGTGAGACCACTAAAACATTCCTCCCTCCCCCTTCCCCACTGGGCTACAGGGGAAGGCAGCCAACAAGCAAATAAAATGCCAAAAAATAAAGCCTGCTGTGACTATAATGTTGACAAATCGTTCCCGTTCACTCTTTGTAAGCCATCCAGAAACACAACCGTGTAATAGCGGGCCGCTAACTGCCAAAATCCCCCCCCCAAAAAAAAAAAAAAAAAAAAAAACCTTCCTGAGCGCGTCCGGAGATGCACACCAGCAAGCCAGCGAAATAACACACCTATGCCTCTGCTCTGGGTTCTACTTATCCACAATATAATCCTTCCCCCAATGACCCTAAATTATGGAGACCCTTCGGTAGGGCGAGTGTAAAAACTGTAACTAGACGCTTGTTGCAAGGCCACACACTCCCTGTTGCCCTTGCAGAAATAGATGTGGGTTAGGACTCCACCACTAAGCCACCATGTGTGTGGAGGGCAGTGGAAGATGGAGGCCAGCTCCAATGTGCACTGGTGAACAATTGGCGTGCACAAGTGGGGCATTGTGGGAGTTGGTTGGTTAGATGACAGTGGGTCCTCTGGGGACCGAGGATATTTGTGTGTGGCGTTGGAGGATACACGAGTATGTGGTGTGTGTTAGCCATGAGATTTGAGGTAAAACCTGTAGTGCCCGAGGGCATAATTAAAAGCTCAGGGACGATACAAAGGCAGTATGTATAAGCTGCAATTGCCTTACATGCCTAGACAATGTCACTAAAAATGATTCACGCCCTTCGCTATGAAACAATGCATGCTTAAAAGTATGTTGTCATATAAATCAGTATTACAACAGAGTGAGTAATCATCACTTGTTTAAGCCAACAAATGCATGCGTGTGCACATACACCCCACCCCCCTAGTAATTCACACATTCACACTATGTGAAGACCAATAAAACTCCTTGTTAGTCTTCAGGTAACATGCTAAACAGTTTGAGTATGGGCATTCAACAGGACGTAGTGGTTATTGTTGACCCCACACTGGTTTCCTGATTCAAGAAAAGACAAGAAGAGGTTAATAAATCTCAGTCTCAGGGAAGCCTCAGACTCAGGATACAAGGAAGTACCGTTTCCTTGTGAAACAACACCCATCCACAAACACAGTCTGTATAAACAAATACATAATTGGTCTTTGTCAGTTGAATAATAACTGTCAGCCTTGATGAATGGCAGCGTCACTCACAGTGTGTGTGCGTCTCTCCAGTGGTGGGAAATCTCAAGCTTTTTGTTGACTGACTGCTGACACATGCACACCCACACAAACAAACAACAACTGTGCCGTGCCATAAACAACAAGTGTGTTCCTGTTCCGCCTTAGGACAATAAAGTTAAACACATCCTGATACATCACAAAGTGTTACCTTACCTTACCATGCCATTCCCAAACACGCATACACAAGAAGAAATTAGAAGATTCTCGTCTATGACCCGACTCCAAATTGTACAACAATTTGTACGTTTACAGGCTCCATTCTCAAATGTCTGTGGTTCACTTGATGCAAGTCCTCCAAGTCATTGCATATTCAAGTGAAAATGTCTGCTCTTCAACTGAATGTATGAGGCTAAACAAAACTAGAGCTGCAGCCTCGGCCCTTTGGCATCTCACACATTGCCCCAACATATTCCCCTGTAACGCCCAGACAGATGGTTGAGCAGCAGGACAGTGTAGCGTTTGACTCCCAGTCGAAAGTTTCTGGGTTTGAACTCCAATGTCTGCAGTCTACCTGTAGACAATGTGGAGGTCATACAAAAAAAAAAAAAAAAGTCGCTTTGGATTAAAGCATCTGCTAAATCGTCCCTCTCCTCTCCTCTCCACAGCACATCAACAACGACCACATCCACGGAGAGAAGAAGGAGTTTGTGTGTCGCTGGGACGAGTGTTCCCGGGAGCAGAAGCCCTTCAAGGCCCAGTACATGCTGGTAGTCCACATGCGGCGACACACCGGGGAAAAGCCGCACAAGTGCACGGTAAGCACCGCCTGATTCTTCTGCTTCCATCCTGGCTTCCTTCATCACTGGCTGGACACCAGGCTGACTGCCGAGCTGATCACAATCTCACTGACTGACACACTGTACTTGACTCACCGAGTTGCACTAAAGTACATTTATTACACGGCTCTGTTCTATAATCGATTCTGATTGGTCATTTACAGCGTTCTGCAGTCTGTTAGCAGACCGCTGCTATGAATAACAGACCGCTGCTGTGTCCAACCATAGAACCGAACAGATTATATTTTTTTGCGGAAGCAATACAAATTATTTTAAAATCAATAAAACATTAGTTTTCAGGGTGATGCAAGACCCCTCCGCTTCACATCGTGGTTCTGCATCCCCCTGTTGGGGTTTATTTCGCAATAATGACCGGCTCGCTGTACTATCCAAGAGTCGCTGTATCGCTGTATTATCCCTTACATACAGCGTGGCCTTTTAACTTGCAGTCTACCCCCTTGAAATTGGCATTATGATCTCAACTTTCACCTTTCAACTGTTACATACCTGGCTCCCATAGCCCAGGCATGATAACTGCGTTGATATAAAGCCTTCCTTACAGTCTGTGTGTGTGTGTGCTCATCACCGCTGATAGTTTCCATGTTGATAAATCTTTCGGGGATTTGAAACGAGGCCTTCATCTGCTGTTTGAAGATGAAATCCGCCGCTTGTTTTCCGGCGCTTCAAAGTCCTCGACCACGAGGGCTCGTGGGGTCCATTAAAGAAAAGACGCGTCTTGTGACGGGAGTTCGGGAAATTGAGTGACAGCATGGGCTCATGATTAACATCTAAAAGGGGAGCAGCAGGAGGGAGGGCTCTTATTAACACCATACTGTATAGTCTGTGCTCAAATCCCATGTGTATTATCTCACAACATTCAAAGTCTATTCACTCTCTCCCTGTCTTATCTCTGCCCTTACCCCCATCTTCTATATTCAACGAAGTGCGGCGTTCAGAAAAAGGGATATTTAACTTTCATGTCCGCTTTCTGAGCTAATCGGATTTGATCCCCTTTCACTTTCAATAGCAATTACACTCACAAAGCATGCACTAATGGAATGCCAAATTATAGCTTGTTCAGTGTGGCAGAAAACAAAGGCTAAGCAGGGAACAGTGCACCACTATGTCTGCCAGACAACGGGACCCGCTCTACACCTCACCCTTTGTTTGGATATTTAATTTTTTTTTTAAATTGACGTTTTTAGAAATGTAACAGCACATTGCTTTTTTTTTGTCTGGCCTGCCACAGTGTGTGGGCACGGCTCAGGGACTTAAAGCGTTAACATTGGAAATTGAAACATTAGACTTTCCCTTTCTGGTTCTGAAAAATGAAATACCACCATTTGGTTGATGTGTTCATCTGACTGTCGTCCTCTGTCTGTTTGGCTGTCCCAGTTTGAGGGGTGTGCCAAGGCCTACTCCCGTCTAGAGAACCTCAAAACCCACCTCAGGTCCCACACCGGGGAGAAGCCTTATGTCTGTGAGCACGAGAGCTGCAACAAGGCCTTCTCCAACGCCTCGGACCGGGCAAAGCACCAGAACCGCACGCACTCTAATGAGGTACTGTTCCCCTACGCACTTTTCATACTCACATTTAAAATCATCATCACCATTTGAATAATGACTTTACTATTCTGTGTTTATGGTTGTTTTCAGCGTGAAATGTTACCCAACTTAAATGATTGGGTGAAATCCTAAAATGATACACCAACACAGGTCTTTAGTTAAAACCCCTTCTTACTTGACAACCTAAGTGGGATAAACAAAACCTCAAGATGCTTTCAGCAGGGGAAAAAAAGTTAGTTTATTTTAATGGGCTCCACTTTATTTTGAGTGCCACAGTGTTGTTCGGAAATGGAGACAAACTGTTCCAATTCATATGGCCATGTGGCTGCAGCACATGTGCAAACTATGCCTGGTGAATGTGTTTTGGAAACGCTGTCCATCTTCACTAAAAGGGACAATACAGCAAACAAAAAAAGATAAGTATACACATGGCCTTACGGCACCATTGAAAAAAACAACTGCAATCCTTCCTTTTGATAGAAACCATACGTGTGCAAGATCCCTGGCTGCACCAAACGCTACACGGACCCCAGCTCGCTCAGGAAGCACGTGAAAACGGTCCACGGACCAGAAGCCCACGTCACCAAGAAGCAGCGGGGAGACGCCCCACCCAGACCCCAGCCACCCAAGGGGGTCGGAGAGAACGAGGCAAACGGCAAGTTTGGCGGCCGAGGTCTGGACGGCAGGGCAGAGGGAAACAGCGCCTCCAGAGGCATGGAGGACTGTCTGCAGCTCAAGTCCATTAAGACAGAGAACTCCATGGTAAGAATTCATCAGTGGGAGTCAGAGAGATCTCACTCACTTAACAATACGTCCATTTATTTGGTCACAATGTATTGCACTGCGGTGGAGTAATTTCGGTTATTGCAAGTTATGCGATTAATATTAAGCCAACCATCAATTTGTCTTCTCTTAATCCAGTGATTTCGAAGAATGGAACTGCATGCCATTTGTTCACCATAAGTGATGCTGAAAATGTTTCACTTTTATCTCATTTTACTAACTCACGTTTAAATAGAGACAGTTGATGCAAACAATCTCTGGTTTCTGCTTGAATGTGCTCCTCTCTCTCCCCTTTCTAACCTTCTTATTGGACAGACTTCTCTAAGGTGAGACCTTCAACTGCCTTTTTAAAAAGCATGCAGGAGTTGCTGCCATGTCCAGATGTTTCTCTAGTTTTCATTACATCATGGCTGTTGCATGGAGATACTTTTATTTTTTTTATCAAAGGATGATTCATGTTTCTTTTGCATGGGACTGAAAAAAGTGGTGCACGCCAACAGACACCCAGAGAAAGATCTCAAGGCAGATGGTATGCCATGGGATTCCCCGATCGGACCGGATCTGGCCGCAGTCGCCGGAACAGAGCTGATAAAAGCGATCGTCACATGAATATTGCAAGGCTGGAAAATGTATTAGCTTGTGCAGTGAACAAATAGGGCCAATACCATGCTGTGATCCGCACTCCCTGTAGCTAATTTTAGGCCGGTTTGAATCGTTGTCGCTGGGCTTCACAGAACTCATCCATTATCCACCCGTTTCCGACCGTCAATAAATCAAAGCCATCTGTGATCAGTGATGTTATACAGCTTTTCAGAATGCAAAAACCCTCAATTATAATAATCAGTATTTGATACCAGCTGAATTTATTTGTAAGGAGAGTGTTCTATATTTCACAAGCACAGAACAGAGAAGAGCTGTTAGTTTTTATAGTGTAGTTGTTTTTATAATGTACATGTTTAATATCTTGTCTTTGAAGGTTTTCTTTTCTTTATTTTGTTTTACTGCTGGGCATGTAAAACAAAATAGCTCTAAGCAAATTGGCAATACATCGTCATTTGGATATTCTGACTACGTAGTGATCATTAAATTAATTCTGATCTTCCTCCTCCTTCTAGACATATCAGTCCAGTCCTGGTGGGCACTCGTCGTGTAGCAGCGAGCCGTCGCCTCTCAGCAGTGCCAACAACAACGACAGTGGGGTAGAGATGGCCCTGCACAGCGGGGGCAGCTTTGGGGACCTGAGTGCGCTGGACGACAGCCCCATGGTGGACTCCAGTGTCCCCGGCGGCGGCGGCGGGCACCAGGCCGGGGTGGGGGTCCAGCTGAGGAAGGCTGGTGGCCTGGGAGGCGGGGTCACAGTTAAGCTGGAGAACATCAAGAAAGAGAGGCTGAAGACTGTCCGGGACACATGTCCCTGGGCTAACTCAACGCCGCAGCAGGGTCACCGTAGCAACGGCACCAAGCTGCCACCAATGCCCGCCATCGGTAAGTTGGCGAGACTCGTTCTATGGTAGAGATGTTAGTTAGTTAGGGGCCATTATTGTTTCAAAGCTCTTATTTAGGAGGAACCATGGCTTGTCCTGTTTTCCTGTGTTAAGTCCCTCACACACAGAATATAATATTCTGACAGATTAGTTTATAGGATACGTTTTATGTGTTATGATTTGTAATGTCTTTTCGTGACCTGCTAGGTTCCCTGTTGGAGAGCTCCAACCTGATGAATGGTCTAAATGGCTCCTACCCTGGCCAGCGCATCATCGACCCATCGTCCTGCGAGGTCACCATGCTGAACCAGCTGAATGAGCGCCGCGACAGCACCACCAGCACCTTGAGCTCCATCTACACGCTGAGTCGCCGCTCCTCTGGTATCTCACCGTGCTACTCCAGCCGCCGCTCCAGCGAGGCCTCCCAGTTTGGCGGCAACCGGCACAACAACATCAGCTCGGCGGACTCCTACGACCCCATCTCCACGGACATGTCTCGCCGTTCCAGCGAGGCCAGCCAGTGCGGAGGGGGTGGTGTTAGTGGAGGAGGCGGTGGCGGCGGAGGAGGTCTCCCTAGCCTGCTCAGCCTGACCCCGGCACAGCACTACCGTCTCAAGGCCAAGTATGCGGCTGCCGTTGGCGGCGCACCACCAACCCCTCTCCCCAACATGGAGCGGATGAGCCTGAGGACACGCATGGCGCTGTATGGGGATCCCCAGGAGGCCTCGTCTTACCAGTTCCACCACCCGCCCGCTGGAACCATACCACGTCGTTGCAGTGACCTTGGCCACGGATCCCAGAGCATGATGCCCCATGAGGTGCCCATGAGCCTGCCCCGACGTGCCAGTGACCCAGTGCGTAGGCCAACCCTGGAACCCCTGTCTCTACCCAGAGTGCAGCGCTACAACAGCATGAACAGCATGAACCCAATGAACCCTTCCACCATGCAGGAGCGCTACCGAGGCCTGGGGTCACAAGTCTACACACGCTCTGACGGGAGCCTGCAACGTCACCCATTCGCACCCAGGCCACCCAGTATCTCTGAGAACGTGGCCATGGAGAACATGGCTGTAGACGGAATGATGGTGGGGGGAGATCAGCCGGCGGAGGACGATATAGTGCTTCCTGATGACGTGGTGCAATATCTCCGGTCGCAGAACAGTGTGCCCTCAGGCCAGAGCGTTGGCCAAGGTGAATACCAGTCACACAACCAGTCCCAGACCCATCAGCAACAGACGTTCTATGGGCAAAGGAGAATGGCCATGGTGAATGCCAACATGCCCCAGACAGGTCAGGATTTCCAGTCCTGCCAGTTGAGTCCAGGAGGTTCCCAGCAGCCCTTCCAAACCCCATCAGACCGCATGAGCAAGAACAATATGCCAGTGCAGTGGAACGAGGTGAGCTCTGGCACCATGGATGCCACAGCCAAGCTCAGCAAACAGCCGCATCCTATTAGGGGAAACCTAGCCGTCGTCCAACAGCGACACAATTTTGGTTCTTTCCAGGGACAAGGTCAAGGCCTTGGAAGCAACCAGCAAGTGATGCCTATGAGCCAGAACATGGCCCTTCAGGGATATACACAGCGCAACAACCAGAGGATGACCAACAGCTCACTACAGCAGCAACAGAGGCAGTACAACAATGTGAACTTGAATGAGCCGATGAGTCCGCAGCCAGGCTTTGGCCAGGAGATGGTACCAAATTCTGTACTTGGAAACGCCAGCATGAGACCGCCATTTAATGGCATGATGGATCAGAACAATCAAGAAATACTGGCTTTCAGATCAAGGACTCAGGTTGAGGGCTATCCTCATGGGAATGTGGCTGAGCAGCAGCAGAACTTCAATGGTCTTCACCAGCAACATGCAGGCCTTCAAAACGGAGGTAGGGGCATGCTCCAGCCCAGGCCTCCAATGGAACCTAAATCTGTTGGCAGACAGCATTTCATGTCTAGCGCCGTCATGCAAAGCCGGTTCCCCCAGTCCTCTGAATTCAGTTCAAGCAATGCCAACAACACTTCCGAGGCAAGCCCAAAACGGCCCAGCATCAGCTCCTCCGAGAACCCCAACCCTACAATGTTCTACACAGGCCAGGTCCACATGTTCAAACCCAACTCCGGGAATTTTGATGCCCCAATGTCTCCCTGTGCCAGCCAGGACACTGCCAACTCCACCAGTACTGCAGCGGCCAATATCGCATCTCCAGGAGTCAACCAGGTCACCAGCAGCACAGTAGATTCATCCACCAGTGGACCGGGTGCCACAGAGCATGCCCAGATTGACTTTGACGCCATGCTGGACGATGGGGATCACTCCAGCCTCATGTCGGGCACACTGAGCCCCGGCCTGCTCCAGAGCCTCTCTCAGAGCTCCTCACGCCTCACCACCCCCCGCAACTCTGTAACTCTGGCCTCTGTTCCGGCAGGCATCAGCAACATGGCAATCGGTGACATGACCTCAATGCTCACAGCCTTAGCAGAGGAGAGCAAGTTCCTCAACATGATTAGCTGAGAGAGGTCAAAAAATGCTTGGCCTTCCATCCATTCTTACATACATCCATCCACCTCTCATTTGGACATCAATATAATTAAAAGACTTTAAAAAGGCACTGAATCAGCAAAGCAAAAGTTGTTAAATCAATGAAAAACTTTTTTTAAACAATCCATAGTATCTTATGCTTATCCTATAATATTTGCTTGAGATAATAGTGCATTTTTTTAAGTACACAGGTTGTGAGATTTTTCTATTGCTGTTGGAAAGCCATACTTTTAATCGATTAATAATATGATAGACCAGGGTATGAAATGCATAGAGAAGCAATGGCGATTATTCATAATGGTGTCGATGGTGTTGAAAAATAAAAGCAGTGCACTGAAATTAGTTCACATAGTGCCTTGCTGATGAAATCAAGTTTGTGCATTTAAAACATGATGAACTGGACTCTAAATGACACCACCAATGCAGAACGGAAATGTAAAATAATCTGTTTTTTTACCAGTATGATCTTAATGTCTATAGATTATGTTGTATGGTACCCGCTTTAAATTATGTGAAAGACATGAGCGTTTTCATTGATGTTAAAACATGGAACCACGATACTCGATGCCGTGAACGTTGATTATCGAGTGCTCACCGGGCACTTACTGATTCCACAGGGCACTGTAAAACCAGATCTCCTTGGGTTGCCCTCAGAAATGGAGGAGTTTGCCATCGACATACCCCTCTTCTAACATCACTGACTGATTGAGAAGGACAAGTCTGGGCCTCTGTGTCAAATCTGCCGAGACACATGGACTCCCTTTACTGATGGGGAAGCATCAGAAAGAATATACAAGTACCTCCTTGTTTTCTCAGTGGAGATCCGACTCTTCATTAATTCATTTGTTGGAAAAATAACACTTCTCTGTACCCCAGTTCTCCAGGGGGCTTGGGATGAAGTGCAGAATGTGTTTAAGCAACAAGACTTTGAGAGGGACAGTATGTTTCGGGAAAGCGCATCAGTCCTGTGCCCCATTCAAGTTTTGTTATGTTTCTTGAAATCTGATAGTAGCCTTTAAAAAAAAAAAAAAATTGACCGAGTATGTTACCATTGACATTTACTACTCTTGGTGTATGTGTGCTTGTGTATGTGTGAGTGTGTATATAGCTTTTGTACATTTCAAATACAGTATCTCCTTTTTTCTGTTTAAAGCCAATGCCTTGTGTTGCGTCTTCTTTGAAATCCGGGGGTCCTCAGTGCACCACCAGGACAACATAAAAGTAAGGCAGAGGGGTTAAATTCCTCCCCCAACAGGTAACTAATGAGCTCTTGGCCATGGGGAGAAAAGGAAACATATTGGCAATGGTTTAATGTCCATCACATGGAGACAGAGATTGTGGACTGCTGAATGGTTATCAGACAGAGCACTGCAACCCTCCCACGGACCAGACCCAAATCTCTGCAGATAATATATTTTTTAATATTTTAATTTCAAGTGACATAGCCCATATGCCTTCTATACGTCGTTCATAACCATATTTTTTGGCAACTTTTGCAAGCATTAACAACACATAACAATGGCACACAGATGAAGTGATACAAGTAGGGCGTCACTTTGTTTTGAAAAGTAGTGGGGACATTAGGGCTCTGAGGAAAACACTTTTTTTAAACAGTCTTCAACATATGCGATTTTAGGCAATGTAATAGGGGGGATCGGTATGAGGTCGGAGTAGATTACGGCAAGAAAATAATTGAATAACAAAACATCAAAACGATACTGCAGAGTCAACAAATACTCAGCGTCGACCTCACAAGTCATCCATATGCATCACATCCACAGCTGCAACACCATGTCAATCGAGCAATGCCAACATCACATGTAGAAAGCACCAGTCCATGTCAGACCAGCGATAACGATATCACTGGCCTAAAATATGACAAAATAGAAACAACTGAAGGAATAATGTTAACTTTATATTTACATTGCATTGTATGTTTTCTTATTGTGCAAATGAACCTCTCTCAGAGCGTTCTCATTTGTTAGTTAACATTTCTTGGTGCAAGCTATTTTTTTGAACATTTTTAACTAATTATGCTTTCAAAATTGATTGATAAAAGCAGCGGGCACATGTCCTCAGCGTCCCCAATGTAAATTACACCTATGGACAAGTTCAGCATTACATTTATCTTTTTTGAATGCTTTTCAGCTAGTGGATCCTTAATGGCATGGAAAACGTTTCCTCTTCGAAGCAAACTTCAGTCTATTCCTTCATCATCATCATCTCTTGATAAAATGTACATCGTCGACGTCTCTGTAGTTGTGTTTTTAATCCCATCACTTCTTCGCACTGCCTGCAAGTATATCAAACAAGGGGGAAGAAATAAGCCCCTGTCTGAAAACCCAGGCAAAACACGTCCATATCAGAGAGAGAGAGAGAGAGAGAAAGGGGGGTGGGGGGGGGGTTGTTGAGAATACAAACTGAACAGTTTAACGGAGCCAGAGCATGACGGAGGAGATAAACAGCTACGGAGTTAAAGAAAGCAGCGGCAACACCATGTCAACATGGGAGGGGGTGTGAGGGAGGGCATTTATACGACGTACACGCCCCCCCCCCCCTGTGAACACACACACGAAAAAAAAAAAAAGAAAAAAAGGAAAGGAGAAAAGAGAAGAAGAAAACAAAAGGAAGGCGCCCGGCTGAAAAAGAAGGGTGTTGCCTGTACGGACGAGATAATAACTGCACGCACGCAAAAAAAACCCACGAAAATGATTCATCACACCGAAATTCCTGCGAGCAACAGCCCACAGCTAGCGGTGACAGCCCATACGTTCTGCCATGGCTCTCTTCTCATTTCTGGTCGTCTCTCTATCCCTCTCTCTCTCTCTCTCTCTCTCTCTCTCTCTCTCTCTCTCTCTCCGATCACAACACACTGACCAAACAAAAAATCGAGTTTTTTTTTTTTCTTGCTTGCTTTGCTGTGAAAAACAAAAACATCAGCGGCGGAACCTACCGGATGGTGACGGCGAGGAGGGACATTGTCTCAGGCGGGAGTCGGCCTCCTCCGGGATGCAAATCACAAACACACCAAACTTCTCGTACTTCCACACATGACACATGTACTCATCTGACTCGGTGCTCCACCCCCACGCCCCCCCCCGAACAGAGCTCCACCTCCGCTGCACTGTGTGCACGCAGACCGACACACCGAGTGACCCCGGGCTCCTACGCGCGCGCACACACACGCGCGCAAACCGCTCGCAGGCAGCGGCCGTTGAACCGAAAAAAACAAACATTTTGTCAACATTAAGCTCTTCTAAAACTCATGTGCTGATGGGCCCCATATGATAATTCAGTTGGGATTGGAGGACGTCATAGGTTGATATTACTGGGGATGAGCCAGGTTTTTTTTTTTTTTTCTGCTTATGAAACTATGATGATGCTTCAGGACTTCCTAACTGTATCTCTGGTTTAATCCAGAGATAGATAGATAGGTCTCTCTCTCTCTCTATCTCTCTCTCTCTCTCTCTCTGCAATTTTGACGCAAAGCGCAAGCAAAGATACTACATGCAAAGCAGTTGTGAGACTCTCATTTGAGACACAGCAACAAGGTTATACACTTTCTTTAGCAAAGTAAAGAAAGGTATGAATGAGTTAGGGACTGTGTGTGTGTGTGTGTGTGTACCAACATCATGCCTCGGCAAGCACAAGGTGACTCTGCAGGAAAAGAAAACAGTACTCATATGCAGCCAGAGGGATCGAACAGCTGAGCCCTATTCATTTTTCTTTCCTGCCGTGACAAGTCCCGAAGCTCACAGTACATCAGCCGTGAGAGCAAAAGTCCCGGCTACCATGTACCACCCATCCACCTCCTGGACCCGATTTCAAGCAGTGTGTTCATGTTGTATTCAAAAGATTGCTTTCGAGCACTGTGACCAAGGTTCGTAGGCTCTAACCGAACGGTTCAAAGTTGATGACCAGAAAAACTGGTGTTGACTTGTCCCTTTTAAAATGAAGCGCCATCATGGTTAGCAGACGGCATTAATGCGCGGCTCCAACTGATCTTGATCGCTCAGAAGTTCTCTAGTATATGGCTGCCGCGATTTGTGACGTTTGTTTTATTTCTAAAAACACAATTTGTTGTTTAATTCTTTATAATAAATGTGTTACTTCAATATCATTACGTAATTGCTGCGTTCACACGGTCGGCTCCTGTCAACACCTTCAGCTGCAGCTGCAGAGTCTGCTACCAAACATAGCTTGCACGTAAGCAGGTTCCCCAAACCGAAAGCTTCAAAAGTATGGGAATACGTTGGGAAGTATGGGAATAGTAATTCCAAAGTATGGGCCGTGAGTACCAAAGTATAACAGACGACAAAATGGCTGTTTGTTTGCTGTGAAAGAGAGGGTTCGCTAACCTCACAGCAGCGCTAACACCGTGCGTGCCAGCACCTGAAAAGAAAGCTTACAGCTGCCATTCTGGATGGTGGAGCGCCACACAACGCTCCGCCCACTTTATCATTGTTTTCCTATGGTACAGTGCACCTGTGCTGTGCTGCTCTCTGTCTCACACATTTTGACCACGCATCAAAGTTAAAATATTTCAACTTCCCCGCTTGTCAACAGAATAGAAGATGCGGTTCTGTGTGATCGGCAACCTGATAAGTGTAGTCGTGAAATAAATTACCAACGCATTATTATTAGAAGGGAGAGCTTTGCCATTTTGGCTGCTACATACCGTCATTATTAAAGTCATAATCACTCACTTGCCTGCTACCTTCGATTTCTCAATGATCGAGTGTTGATTAGAACATGTTTAGGCTAGAATCTGGGCTTATTCTACGTTGATTGATGGCGTGTCGGGACGTAAATCTCATCCAATTATTTTATTTCTGCCATTATGTTAAGCATATGTCTTTGTGTAGGGACCGTCATATAAGGTTTGAATAATTGTGATCAATATAATTTAAAGGTTTAAGTTTAGGGAACATGTGCAATAATCTCTAGGTTGTGCATTTTTCTCTTTTTGTCAAAGGCAAAGCGATCTGAATGAATTGTATGCGTTTTTGAAGAAAATTATTTGTTTAGAATAATAAAATAATAATAAAATAATTGATTGAAAAATAATCATTAGTGGCAGCCCTACTCTAGTATATGGGCTACTTTATGCTGGCTGGGTTTGTATTTACCACCCAAAAGGAAGAGGAGCAAAAGTAGGGCATGGGGGAAAATACATATGGCAGGCCCAGTATTCACCACCTGCCAAACAAGCTGGTCCTGTTTCACCATCACACTCGATGTGTCCAGGTAGTCACAATCATTTAGCATCCAAGGTCTCTCGTCCCATGCCGAGCTGCTGGTTCTGCTCAGGCCGTCACCGGGAAATAACAATAATCCATTTGATCAATTTGTTTGATGCGACCCTGTGCTGCTCAGCAGGCCACCGCCCGGTGGACAACAGCTTAACCGGCTTCCACATGCATATCTGTATATGTTCACCACTTTTCCTGGGAACAAACTTTTCTCTCAACGAACAGGGCCGTTGATTCGCCAGAGTGTAAAGTGCTTTAAAACCCCCTATCTGCTCTTCTGGGTTGCTGCTGCGAATAAACTGGAAGCACCAGCAGTGCAATCTAACCAAGGCCTGGTTTATAAATACTCAGGGGGGGGCTTTGATATACTCCCATGTAGACCGGGAGTACCACTGCTAGGAAGGGAGGGAGGAAGGAGGAGACACTAAAGCTCTAACAGTTGGTGTAGGGAAGCAGCAGGTTTGGCTCCAGAAGGGGGCTCTGTGAGAGCCCAGTGGGGGCTACAGCTCTGCCAACTCCACCCCCCACAACCACCACCACCACCACACCAAACCCACAGCCGGTTGCCACAAGCTTTTGGGCTCCCTCACATTACGTCCACAACTCACCCGTACGGCAACCAGAAATCAGATGCAAGGCCAGAACAAAAAGGTGAGGACAGATAATTCACATGCATGAGATGCTATCGTCGAACGGTGACAGTCCTTTATCTACGCGCGGTGGCTGTACCGTCTCTGTGTGCGCGTGGACTCCGTTCAAGTGAATATGAAAGGAGATAAATGTCACATGAAATGCACGCCGGACCAACACAGTAATTTCCTTGGATGGAGCCCTCTGGGAGACTTGTCATTCGCCCGCAAGACAGACAAGAGAACAATACCTCCCTCATGTGTCCCTATTCAGCAAACAGCCTTTGTGTCGAGTAGTGAGACACAATTAATGCTAATTTGAGTGCATCCAATAGATTTTGGTGAATAGCCAAAATCGGGGAGTATTAATAAAATAATAATAAACTCTTTGTGGGTGCACTGAACAAAACCACAATGCACAGAGGAACACATTAAAACTGAAAAAGATTACTGGGCAAAACAAATAAAAAAATCCTCTATTCAAGATAAAAATCTACAGCAACCTTTCAATAATGCTTGTAAATAAAACAGCAAACCAGAGAAAGATCACTTCTAAAATGGGCAGATTGTCTTAGTTTATAGTTTAGTAGTTTATAAATGTCTAGCTATTACCACTCGCCGGAGCTGAAAAAAATATGAATATATAAAAGAAAAGGAAAGCAACAACGCACTACGCATGCTTCAACAAGTCAGTGACATGCGTCTCCTAAGCATTACACAGGTAAGATGTGCAGAATTTGTAGTAAACGGCCACACTGCCACACTTTGTGCCTTACATTGAACAGGTTGGTCTTGTTTCTCTCGCAGAAAAGTCCTTGTGCTGGCATGTGCTTCAGCTGTTGCCATGGGACACTGCTTCCTAGCAACACATCTCGGGCCCACTGTAGGTTCTGTGGAGAAGAAAGAGAGAAAAAAAAGATGGATACGCGGGCGTGTATGTATCATCATCATCATCATCATCGTCCACACACACACACACACACACACACACACACACACACACACACACACACACACACACACACACACACACAC
>JAOPJH010000076.1:13382529-13397394 GCA_027122575.1 Merluccius polylepis
CCCCCCCCCCCCCCCCCCCCCCCCCCCCCGCGTGGTTTATGTCACGTGTTGCACTATAGGAGTTCCTGTAGATGGGTCCTGACTGGTTCTGAAATGGACTGAACAACTTTCACAGCAATGTCCTAACTATGCCACTGTGTAAGTATGACCAATCCAAAATGACTGTAGAAAATAATGACAACTTTGTAATTTAGAACAAACCCATTGTAGAAAAAGGTAAAAACCTGCTCTATCTTTTCTACCGCAGCTATTTACTCCATTAACAAATATCTGAACTAGAACGTTTCTCAGGAATAACAGGTGCCCATCCCGAATCAAGTGTCGTGTATCAGGAGTCCCTGCGGATGGGTCCTGATTGGTTCCTGAAATGGACTGAACCATTTGTTTCTCATGGGGTATTAGTTGTCAACTTTCACAGCAACGTCCTAACTATGCCACTGTGTATGACCAATCCAAAAACCCCCAAATGACTGTAGAAAATAATGAAAATGATTGAAGGTTCAAGATGAAGGTCAACTGTGTTATGTTTTTTTTGTTTAACAGTGTTTAAACTCTTGCTCTCTAGCACCACCCTGTGGCCGCACTGAGGCCAACACGCGCCACTCAGAGTCTGGGCAGAGATTCTCTCAAAACCACCACTGGGTGAGCCATCTACCTGAAGACCCATCTACCCGTTGGTCAATCCATCCAAATCCCCTCATAAAAAGGTCAATAGGTATCTGACCTTTGAGCCACAGGGCAGATATGTTTGGGGTGAGGACGTGGGGTGTGCTTGGTGTTTGTTACCGGGGCGTCCTGGTCCATGAGGTACGCTCCGTGGCCTTCCTGTATGGCCCGCCTGTACTCCTTGCGGGCCTTCTCTTTCTCCTTCACCTGGGATTTAAAAACGTACACAAAGCACATCGCAATAAGAAATAAGAAATACACTTCACCTCCGTTTTCACGAATACGAACCAACACCCCCGCTATATAGCTTCTTCTCTACTCACGTAATCACATGTCATCCTATTCCTACACAATAGACCCCCTATAACGCTGCCTGTATGTTACATCAGTAACAGCAGCGGCTCTCTTCACATGTGGGATACATTTGATACAGACAGACAGGCACACAGACAGACAGACCCGACAGAGACTATCGGGTCTAGAGGATAGAGATAGATCGACACGGCACACAGCAGGTGAATAATCATCCGAACAACAATAAAATACAAAATCCTATATATGAATTTACAACAGACACTAAAGAACAAACAGGTAATATATTATGAGTGCAGCGTTGGGTGGTAGAGCTATTCCCAGGTGCATGCACCATGTTGGCATGTGAACGGCCTCACCTGTCCCACCACATGCTTCCCGTTGATGAAGGCCTCAAACCCGCACACCGCCGCACTGTCCTCCAATGGGAAGACATACTTGGCCTCGATGGGAACACTGCTCTGATTGGTGTATTTCTGAAAGATGACCACCTGACAGCCAAAAAGAGACACGGGAGTGTTTTCAGATCAGGTTGATCCGTAAATGGTCTGTTGACTTGATCACTTGTATGAAGCCAAAATGTACACAAGCTTACTAAGATGACCTTTATTAGGCGTCAACTTTGTGATTTAGAACAAACCCATTGTAGAAAAAGGTAAAAACCTGCTGTATCTTTTCTACCGCAGCTATTTACTCCATTAACAACTATCTGAACTAGAACGTTTCTCAGGAATAACAGGTGCCCATCCCGAGTCAATCCATCCAGGGTATTGATTCTCTGTTAATTAGTTTTATTCTGGTCCCCCCCCCCGACAGTAGGCCCATGAAATAAAAAAAATAATTTTCCCAGTGTTAATCCTGTGTCCCTGTATTAATTGATTGTTAATGTATCTCTTGTTATATGCCAAATACATGTAAAAAATTGGCTCCTGCAAATGCCAATCAATATCCGAGACGAGTCCCTCCCTAGCTATGTGGAATAAAATAGCCCACTGACTTCCCTTTCACAGGGCCTTTAAATAGCTACAAGGGAAGCTACAACTCAAGTCACTAGAGGCGGCCAATGGGAAAACATAGCTAGTGCAGGTTTAAATGAAAGTTATTGTAGCGTTATTCTCTGCTGTTCCACATGTGGTCTCTGGTACCTGAGAGAGGAGGTCCATCAGCTTGCACTTCATGTGGACGGCCTGCAGGGGGAGCTGTTTGCCCGAGCTGTCCAGCAACCCAGCCGTGACGTCGTCCAGTGGGTTTTTCTCACTCTCCAACTCCATCCCCTCCAGGGAACACTCTGTACACACACAGGCAACTAACTGAGGAAATACCCGACCATCCGAGCATATCTCTTATCAAATCCAATCATCACAACAATCTCTAATAACCAATCATCTTAATATCCCCGACGGACAGAACAAAGAAAATCTAATTCATGTCAAAGTTAAAAGACATATTCACTTGTGTTGATGCGTGTTGTGACATTGGTCACTGTGCATGTGTTGTTATCATGGCGAGTTTACGCATGGTGTTGCCATGGTGATTGGTGTGTTGTTTCTCACCATGGTGATTGATACGTGTTATAACAATGGTAACTGATTTGTGTGTGACCATGGTGGTTGATGTGTGTTGCTGTCATGGTGGGTGTATGTGTGGTGTTTCAATGGTGATTTTACCTGTGCTGTTACCATGGTGATTTTACCTGTGCCGTTAGCATGGTGAATTTACGTGTGCCGTTACCATGGCGACTGGTGTGTGTCGTTACCTTGGCTAGCGTGTTGCAGAGGCAGTGTCGAGGTGGTATCTATGGAGGGAGTGAACTCTCGGAGCCGGTCTTCCTCGGCGGTGAACCGGACCACGTACCTGAGCATCACCTGCCCAGGGCTGTACACCACATACTCGTCGTCCTGCAACACACAGCCACCTCCACAGAGTTACGTTAGCTGACACACACACGCCCACATGCACACACACACACACACACACACACACACACACACGGACACACACACACACACACACACACACACACGCCCACATGCACACACACACACACACACGCGCATGTGCTCACACACAAATGTAAACACACACACACTGACCACAAACTCAGAGCAGGTGGCGGGGGTGTTTCGGAGGCCGTGGATACTGTGGTAGGTGTCGGGGGGCCGAGTCAGACTTGGGTCCTTCTTGGTGACCGGCCAGCTGCGGCCCAGAGCCACGTCACAGACCAGGACCAGCCTGGAGCCGTCGGTCTCACTCGGCTCAGAGTACTTCAGACTGGTGCTGTCGGTGGACCACATGAAAATACACAGCGGGACTTTTACAAAGCTGAACAAGACGCGCTCTTATTTTGGCACCGAGATAAGGCGAGGCAAGTACGTAAGAAATAATGTACAGCGAGCTGGTCATTATCGCGATATAAACCCTGACAGGGTGACGCAGGACCCCGACCCAAATGATATAACTTTTTTAAGATTTAAAAATGATTTCATCGCTTACTCTAAAAAAACATTGTCTGTTAGATTCTACGGACGGAAATAGCGTCCACAGCAACGGTCTGTTATTCAGAGATAACAGACCGTAGAATGACATACTGTAATTGACCAATCAGAATCGAGGATTCAACAAAGCTGTGTAATAAATGCATATAGCACCCTTTAAGTGCTCTACAAAAGGCAGGAATCACATTTTAAAAACATTAAAAGACAATAAAAGGAAGAAGGAATCACGTAGATTACCTTGACCGATTAATGAATACATTATTATTGGAGAGATAGCGGCCCTCAATGAATATAATCAGTGATGCCGTGACAATGTCTATTCCAGAAAACATAGTTCAGTAGTGCAGTGTGTGTGTGGTGCTCACCGCATGGAATCAGTGAAGTAGATTCCAGCGCCCAAGTACCCGACGTCCGTCCTCTCTATCCCATGATCCTCTGCTCCGACACCCGGGAGCAGCAGACCGCTACACGCCACAGACCAATCAAAGATACGGATTTATGAATACGGACATGATTGCTTCCTAGTCATGTCTGATGTGATGGCAGTGCGTATGTGTGTGTGTGTGTGTGTGTGTGATCTCACCGAGATAGTATTCCCACAAAGTTGCTCGGTGCGGTGGAGTGGAGGAGGGGCTTAATATTGCCCACCTTTTTTTCGAATGTCTGTTGCTCCTCCCACCTGCTGACACGCAGCACCTGCAGTACCTGTACCTTCCTACACAGAGAGAGAGAGAGACACTGACATCATCTCAAATAAACAATGTAATTGGTATATACTGTATATATTGGTATATATATTGGTATTCCTGTCTATATATATATATATATATATATATATATATATATATATACACATACACACACGCACACACACATATATACATATAAGACTCGATATGTTAAGATGTGAGATTTAGCCCAAGTGCACACGTTGAAGCAGGACAGTAATACGGTACCGGTCTGACAGCAGCGCCACCACCGTCTGAAACTCGGCGGTTTCCGGGGGAACCATTTCGACGCCGCACCTCAGAGAGCGGTACTTCCCCACGCTGAGGGACGCGGGCGACCTCAGACTTATCTCGCTGACGTTGAGCATATCGCGAATCAGCTGCGAAAAACAGGAAATACTTTTTCAAGCACTGGGAATTAATTCGATTTTTGAGCTACTGCAACCGATGCAAAACACATTAAAACCAAGGACTTGTGCGTCATTAATGTGTGTGTGTGTGTTTCTAGATGGCTGTGTGTGTATATAGATGTGTGTGTCTATGGTATATAGAGGTTTATAGATGCGTATGTCTATGTGTGTCTATAGGTGTGTGAGTCTTAAGATGAGTGTGTCTATATGTGTGTGTCTAAATGTGTGTGTGTGTGTGTGTGTGTGTGTATGTGTGTGTGTGTGTGTTTCTAGATGTCTATGTGTGTATATAGATGTGTGTGTCTATTGTACATAGAGGTGTTTATGTGTCTGTAGATGCGTATGTCTATGTGTGTCTATAGGTGTGTGAGTCTTAAGATGAGTGTGTCTATATGTGTGTCTATACGTGTGTGTCTAAATGTTTGTGTCTTGTGTGTGTGTGTGTGTCTACAGATGAGTGTGTCTATGTGTGTCTATAGATGAGTGCGTGAGTGTTAAGATGAGTGTGGCTATGGATGTGTTTGTATCTGTGCGTTTGTTTCTAGATGTGTGTGTGTGTGTGTGTGTGTGTGTGTGTGTCACCTGGCAGAGGTCTAGTTTGAGTGACAGGTGGCGGGCCGTGGGGACCGGGGGAGGGGGCTCCCGGTGGGGCAGGAGGGCGTAGAGGTCCGCGAGGGCGGAGGAGGCGTCCTGCTGGCGGCCGTCCTTGAGCAGCCGCCGGGCCTGCAGCAGGTGGCCCTCAGCCCGGCTCACCTGGGGGCCAATTTCACAAAAGGTATTGATAAGTAATAAGGAAAATCCTTTTTTTCTCTGAAGATTGGACTTACGAAGGAAGTCGAGAGAAGCTGCTATTCACCAAAAGATATCTTTCTTCTAAGATCATTTCTTATGAAAAAAACGTAAGCTTAATGGGATTTGTGAAAGCTAAGATCTTAAATTTCGTCTTGATTCGATCGTAACATTAAGATAAGAGTTTGCTTGTCTTAAGTTGTCACATTGAGAAGTAATGCATCTCATTGTAAGGAGTTGCGACTCACCGATTCAACAATTGCATGATATTATTATTAATATTATGATAATAATAATAGCTTAAAGTTGGCGTGGGACATAACCATGGCAACAACACACCCCCCCCCCCCCCTCCTTCCTAGCACTCTTAGCCCAAAAGGCTTTTTAGTTTTTAATCTCTTAGTGTTGGAACTGGAGCTGAAACAGGCGGCTCACTCACACTTTAGGGGCTGTAGACAACTTTTCAACGTTTCCCACCCTCGCGTTTATTTTTATTATTATTTTATTATTATGGTATTATTTTTGCACCGCTGTCGGTGCAAACACAAACCGTCTTCCGTTTCCTCAAAGCCTAGCAACCACAAACAACTACTGAATGGCTAATATTGTGTTTGATGTGTCAGAAAAGCAAGGGGGGGGGGGGGGGCTGATTTATTTTAATCTGATGTCCCGTCTCCATGGACCCCACTGGTCTTAACTAATGGAACTTGTTTTGAGTATAAAACAAGTATGCAGTATGCTGCCCACTTAATGAATGAACTAACTAATGAACTAACTGATTAAATAACAAACAAACAAACCGGTTGACTGACTGACTGACTACAGACAAAATGACTGACTGACTGACTAAAATGTGGATAGCTCTGAAACATGACACACGGCCGGACCCTTACGTCGTTGAGGCTGAGGTTGGTGACGGGAACACTGAGGACGTTGTCAAGGCGACCGAGGGCCTCGGTCCAGAGCAGCTCCACGAACACGGCCACTTCCTGTGGCAGACTTCCTGTGTTCAGCCTTTCCTCCAGCAAGAGCTGCCAACGTCAAGGAGCAAACGCCATCACAGTCCATTCAAATCAGTTATTCAAAACTGTGGTGTAGTCATTGGGCAAAGAAATTGTGTACTATTGTGAATGTAATTACTGTACTGTAGTGAATGTAATTACTGTACTGTGGTTAATGTAATTGTGTAGTATACTGAATGTATTTATGTACTGTACTGTAGTGAATGTTGTGTTTTATAGTGAATGTAATTCTTACTCTACTGAAAACTATACTGTAGTGAATGTAATTGTGCATTGTAATGGAGTAATTACTGTACTGATTTTTATTATATAGTGTACTGTAGTGAATGTAATTATGCACTGTGCTATAGTGAATGTAATTGTGTGTAATATGCTACAGTGAATGTTATACTGCAATATAGGCCTTGTACAGCACAACGTCACATCGCAATGACCGCCTCCATTTTGGAAGCATACCATTGTGTTGGCAGTCATGGTCATTTATCGTGAAATGATTTGTCATTATGGGGAGACATTGTTGTTAGAAACTGCCAGTGTTTCTCATGCGAGACGTGGATAAAACAATATTTTCATTAGCCTAAGTTTTGGTATATTTATGTTGATTTTGGATTTGATAGAACTACAACCCTCAAGAACAAAGAATCCCAGGACCGCACACAGACCATGTGTGTGTTTGTGTGTGTGTGTGTGTGTGTGTCTCTCTCTCTGACCAGCTTTAGTGCTGAGGATGCCAGCTCCTCAGGGGCGTCCGCGGGGAGGTGGTGGTGCGGCTGCAGCCCCTCCGCTTGCAGCTCCTCCCTGAGGGACAGATACGCGTCCACAGCCTCCTCCGAGCTCTGGGGGTACACCCGCCTCCGGTCCACACGGCCGCCCGCCTGCCGGCATCAGGGTTACAGCGGGTTCGGTTTTGTTCTTACAATACGGGCCGCAATGATTAGTCTAGTCATCGATTAGTCGTTTGACAGAAAATGAATTGAATCAAATTTGTACAATCGATGGAATGTACATTTGCTGCTTGATGCTTCAGAAATTCCAATATTTGGTTCATGGATCATTATAAAAGGGAATACTCCATGAATAATATTTTCTTGGCTGTTTGTCAGATAAAGACAAATAATTTAAGACATCGCTTTGGACTCAGGTAACTTTCAGCATTTTCTAGACTAAATAATTCATCGATTAACCGAAAAAATGATCATTAGAATAATCGAATATAAAAATAAACGTATTTGTTAGCTTTGTTTTTTTCAAACCACTGGATGGAGCCAAAGGCAAATTCCTACCGAGTGGGACATAGACAATATACATGACAGTTGGGAGACAAAGAGCGGGAACATCATGCGTTATTACGTTACGTTACGTTATACATCATTGTTGCCTGGTAACCACTGAGCAAGGTTTCTTATATCCAACCGCTCTGTGCAAGGATGAGCGGGACCAGGTTTTACCTGGATTTCAGTCCTGGACTCGACCACAAGGTACCGCTGCTCTGCCCCCACTCTGACGCTCTGCAGCTCCAAAACCGACCAGGTGCTGCCCGTAACCTAGGCAACCAGAACACCCGATCACATTTATTTTTATATACGGCTGGGTCAGTGCATGTTACTATTTTCACTATTTAGTCGTTTATAGATGCCTTTTTTTCCCAAACTGACTGGGTTAGGCATCTTGCTCAAGGTTGCTTACAGATAAACCGTGGCCATTGGGGTTTGAACCCAGAACCTTCTGGCTGAACCTTCAAACACGCCAACGCTACTCTGCCTCAGAACATACGTAACACACACGTAGAATTAAATACATTGTGCCTATAAAATACACTGTGCATTTATACTTCACCCTTACTGCCTCAGATCCTGCCTCAGAACATACATAATATACACATATACTTATTTACAGTGTACCTACTAAATACACCGTATATATATATACAGTGCATCTATACTTTACCTTTTTAAAGATGGAATACTTGGCCACTTGTGGATATGTTGGAAGGTCACTGTCCTTCTCAGCATAAGTCCTGTGACATTTTTATTTTTATTATTATTTATTATTTTACAGTGTTGACCAAACATAGTGGCCTGGCTATAATTGCTGGTTGGCGCGTTGATCTGTCCGTCAGTCTTCCCCACCTGAACTGGCCCAAAAGGCTCCCATCGCTTCCCAGATTCCCCTCTGCCTCCTCGGTCTGACGGACAGCTTTGATAACTGAGGGCTGGTTTACGCACGGCACAGCCAACGGTCTGGCTTCTGGCACTAAAAAATAACCAACATATGCAGATCATTTGAATCTGTTAACGCACAAAAAGTCAAATACACTCAATTCATTCACAATAGAATTTGACTTGTCGACCTAACACACTGGTACTTAGCACCTGAACCCGGACTACTGGACTGTCTATCCCACCATACACCTCTGGATGTTTTTGTTTAGCACCACACAGAAAATTGCTAAAATTAAAAAGCCTAGGCTGACAAACTTTTTATTTATTTATTTTTTTACAGTTGGGCGTAATTATATATTTTTACAGTTAGGCATAATTATATATCATAATCAATGCACAAACAGCTTCTTTCTGGGAAGGCGCGTCCAACTCCTCCACTACAATACAGACACCGGTTACACTTACACGTTTACACTGCACACACTAGTGTAGAGAAGGAACACACAGAGTGACAATAAAGAGATGAGAAAAATCTAAACGTCAAATCACTTGAACCACTTGAACTGACTCAACAGACATAAAACAGTACTTTTCATACAGAAAATAACTGATATTATTGGTGGAAACAACGTCTGCTACTAAGATGCAATCACAAAAATGTCCCTGTTTTAGATGAACTTCAGATGATTAGATTTGAATGTTAAATGCGCAGATACAATTCCCTCATTTCAACTGAATGTTGCTGAACAAAGGTTTGGTCAAAACAGTAAGACAGGCGGGTGTACCTTTCTTCGTAGGATGAGGACGAGGAGGAAGGGGAGGAGGAGGGGGGTAGGAAGGCTGGGAAGGGGGTACCTCCAGCCTGTGCACATCAAGGGGCAGGAGGACTCCCTGTTCCAAGGACTGGTAGACATAGTCCACCCCCACCACAGGCGTGCCAAACTTCTGCACACCGCGGAGCCGGCTGGAGCTCAGGCCCGCAACGCAGCTACTGACCACCAGGGAGCACTGACGGGCAGAGGGGAGTAGAGGGGAAGGGCTTGATCATGGCTGTGTTATTACCTATGAGGATGCATTTATACACACAATAATTTACCCTGCTTTTATTGTTATTCAATTAGGCACTGGTGTTAGCATTCACTCCTTATACATTTTCTATTTATTGCTATTTCTTTTTTTATATTTCATTTTAGCAATCTCTGGCACTGTTCTATCTTATCTTATCTTATGACTACCATCAAGACATTTGTGGTGATTATGTCCATGATTATGAACCATTCAAATACTTAATACCAAAGCTAACATATCTCTAACGAACCTAAAAGTCCTACCTAAACTTAACCACCGCTAACCTAATACCTAAACTTAACCACCATTAACCTAAACTTTACCACCTCTAACCTTATACCTAAACTTAACCACCATTAACCTAAACTTAACCACCTCTAACCTTATACCTAAACTTAACCACCTCCAACCTTATACCTAAACTTAACCACCATTAACCTAAACTTAACCACCTCTAACCTTATACCTAAACGTTACCACCTCTAACCTTACACCTAAACTTTACCACCTCTAACTTATACCTAAACTTAACCACCATTAACCTAAACTTAACCACCTCTAACCTTATACCTAAACTTAACCACCATTAACCTAAACTTTACCACCTCTAACCTTATACCTAAACGTTACCACCTCTAACCTTACACTTAAACTTTACCACCTCTAACTTATACCTAAACTTAACCACCATTAACCTAAACTTTACCACCTCTAACCTAATACCTGAACTTAACCACCATTAACCTAAACTGTACCACCTCTAACCAAATACCTAAACTTAACCACCTCTCACCTAATACTTAACCTAAACTTTACCATCTCTAACCTATACCCTACGTAACGATGGTTATGTAACGTAAATGTTACGTAACCATCGTTAACCCAAACTTTCCAGCCTCCGCCTCCATCTATGTTACCTAGGTGACCACAACTCCATACCTGTTTATTGACCACGTAGGAAACGCAGCCGCCGTTGTCTGTGACGGCAGACTGGAGTCTCCTTCTCTCTTTAAAGGGCAGACTCTTCAGGTCCAGCAGCACTGACCAGGTCTCAAACAGAGCCATGCCTGCACACGCCCACACACACACACACACACACACATTTGAAATATTTATTCATGCCCACATAAACAAAAGTACAAGGGTTCTTGCACAAGGGAAGTCGGTCAGTTACACAGTGCCTGGGCGGCTGAACACAGTAACATATATATGATGTATACAGGTATATAATGGTATATATATGATGTATACAGGTATATATATACATATATGATGTATACAGGTATATATATATATATATATATGATGTATACAGGTATATATATACAGGTCAAATAAAAAGCAGACATCCTTCAGGGATACAGAAAACATCGTCTCCTCCAGACTGAGCGGCTTCCAATAATAGCCGATACTGAGCGGTACCTGGCTAACGGTTTAGCTCTTCTTTTGGAGGGGCCGGCCATCTGAAGGCCCCTCACAACACAGCTTGTGCACATTATTCCCCAGACTACCAAATATAAAAATTAAAAAGTTTACATTTGTAGCCTATAGCTGAGAGATGGTCTGCTTCAGCTGCGGATATTTCAGGACTTTGCTTTAGAAAGGGCCTCCTCTAGGCTGTGATCAAAGGTACAGCCGACCTCCAGAATGAACACTTCTCTGTGATTTTCATTAACAGCAACAACATCGGCAACAACAACTGTAAACACACACACACGCACACTGTATACACACACACGCACACACACACACACAAATGCATCCAGCTGATTACGCTGCGTCTTTGAGTGTGCGTGCACACACACCCTCGACTGCGACGACAATGGCAGGAGATCTTTATCGCTCGGCTGAGTGCGTCTGTTCGGTCGGTTATTTTGGGCTCCCCCGCCGTTAAAGACTTGTTTTCACACGGCTAAACATAGGGCTGGCAGTCTGTCAGCGCCAGGTTTTTCCTTTCCCTCAAAACAAAAAACGCAGCTTAATCACCTGCCAGGGAAGAACGCTATACACCTGAAACCTGATAACAAATAAAACAGCGACTCTTTGAAAATACGCCGCTTCTTCTTGAGGGAAGTAAAAAACATTCGTTGGCTTTCAGCGCCGGTTTTGTTTGTTGTCGGCGCTGATTGCCGCCGCGAAAAACAATTGTCTGCGCGGAACAATGCGAGGATACAAGCCTTACAAGCGCGAGGGCTTCCTCTGTTGAGAGGACATCAAGTGGGTGAAAGACGACACGACAGAGGTATTAGATAATAGCTGTGCGAGCGACGGGAACCCGAGTTTTATTATCGGCATGGAAAGAAAGAAACAGACACAATCGCTGTATGAGAATAACGGCCTTTCCTGAAGTCATTATGTTTTAAGGACATTCGTGAGCCGCGCCTGCTGTGTACGTATACGCGCGGGTGTATATAATTCAAATTGTGCGTGTGTGTGTGTGTGTGTGTGTGTGTGTTCTCTTTGTATTTTGGTGCGTAATTGGCTTTGTTCGACCATTTCATGTGATGTCAATGTTAGTCCCACTTATTGCTAATTGTTTACTTTGGGTAATGGTGACGTGGGGCTCAGAGGCTGTTGGTGACGTTAGAGAGGATGAAGTACACGCTGAAAGGTTTGGGTCGGTTTCGTTGGATATTTACGTCGCAATGCATATATAATATATAATATATACATATATAATAACATATATACTATATGGTCAGCAGGGATCCAATGTATAGGAACACGTTGTATAATTTAGGTATGTGTGTGTGTGTGTGTGCGTGTGTGTATGTGTGTGTGTGTGTGTGTGTGTGTGTGTGTGTGTGTGTATGTGTGTGTGTGTGTGTCTTTTGTCTGTCTGTCTGTCTGTAGGTGTGTGTAGGAACACTATGTATAATTTAGGTATGTGTGTGTGTGTGTGTGTGTGTGTGTGCGCGTGTGTGCGTGTGTGTCTTTTGTCTATCTGTCTGTCTGTAGGTGTGTCTGTCTGTCTTATCTGGCTGTCTATCTGTCCATCTGTGTGTATTGTATAGGTAGGTAACTCCAGCGGAAATTCTGAACTTGAGTTCCTTTCTTTGCGAAACACGAGGGCAGGTCTACCAGCGAGGGTTCAGAAACTCCCAGGGAACATACCAATTACCACATGTGCTGTCGTGTGTCTTTGTGCCGCCATGCTGCTCGTCCTGCTCTGAATGAAAAACCGCATTCACCATGTGGTGAATCACCCGGACCCTCTTACCACACAGACCTGCTGCGAAGGAAGTGACTCATTGGTTATGATTCACACACACACACACACACAGGTGTCGTCTGGCAAACAATCTGCATTTTATATATAAATGATTAAACATTTATGAATAGACTTTACACTCATTTTATTTAACTGATCTCGCCATCTTCCTTCCAATTCATTAATAACAGGAGCAACGGCAAAACCTTTTCTCCGGTTACGATCTGAAGGTCCCTCTCTGTTGTCTTGTCTATCGCTCTTCTTAGTTATCGGTTATCTCCTTCAGTATCACTTCATTTATTATGGCATGATCCATAATTATTTATTATTATTATTATTATTTATTTATTTATTTGTATTCACCTTTATTTAACCAGGCAGGTCATAACTGGCCATAACACATTGTTGTGTTTGGTTCATATATCTACCATGGATGAAACCACAATACTAGTAGGATAGATATTTATTTTATTATAGATATTCATATATTTGTATATAGTTTTATATATTCTTTCATATTTTACCAAAACTGGACCTTTTTTTTAGTCCAAGCAATGAATATAATAAATGCAAACTAGAGTTGTATCAGCAACAGTTTGTTGTTTGTTTTCGGTTCGGTCACTGGAAACATTTAGGAACCTTGGAAACTAGGAATGTATTTTCTTTGTCATGCATTTCCAATGTATGACAAAGCCACTGACACCGCTAACAAAAAGAAAAAAAATGAAGGGGAAAATGAATGAGCTCTGATTGGCTGAGCCGTCGTTGCTTGGCGTCGCCGGCGAACACGGAGCAACAAATCCGAATCCCCAGAGACGCCAGAAGCATCCATATGTAATCTGTTCAGTATCTCACGGCTGCTGCTTCCGTTATCTGGCTCAGAAATAATGTCCTTTCACCTCGTCCCTTCCCAAGGAAATGTCTGACAGAGATACGTCCGTCAAATCTTGTTTTCACGCGAGGTACATAGCGTGTATTAGTAACGGCGACGGCCTCTGACATGTAGATAATTATTCGTTGCACCGGCGTTGAAGTATGTTATGAATAATTACCGTTGGGAGTAAAAGCGGAGAGGTGCTTCACTTTATGAGCGCTGTCGTTTATTAGTAAGAGTTACCAAAACGTGTATCTTTCGGAGAAGTATTCACATTTACATAATTATTTTGAAGTGGTACTACTTAAATGTCCTACCGCCTGCAATCCTTCAAAGTACCTCTAGGGGGTACGCGTACTCCCGGTTGAGAAACACTGATCTATCTCATAAAAAATGTGAAAATTGTACCATTGTCTGTAGCCGATGGTACAATGGTTCCCAATTTGACGTTTGCATGTTGTTGTTGTTCTCGAGGCCGATGTCACCACCCTGGCTGGGGTGACATCGCCAGCCGGCTTCCTGCCGCCATTGTGCCGGTTGCCCCTCTGGCCTGCGAGGGCATTGTCTATAGGAGCACTGAACGCTTCCTCTTTTATTTAGCTTTTCTTGCATACTGGCCTCTTCCTCTCCTTAGTATGGTCCCTCAACAGTATACCCTTTATGTAATACCCCAGAGACACACACACACACACACACAAGCACATGCATGCTCACACACACACACACATACACCTCTGCACAGCTGTTCTTCATCTCACCTGATGAAGTAGCAGCAGAAGATGAGGCTGAGGATGAAGACGAAGATGCCCGTGCCGAAGATGACCATGTAGATGTTGAGGGGCAGGTCCTGGAAGGTGATGGGAGGCATGCTGCAAGACTTGTTGGAGTAGACCAGTCCCAGACCACAGAAGCACCCTGGATGTGGGAGGGGGGGGGAGAGAGAGAGAGAGGGAGAGAGAGAGAGAGGCTGGGTAAAATACATGCAACCCTCCCGTGGTATAGGCTGGGAGATATGGCTGAAAGGCCAGAAGCACTGAGGAAAAAACAACAAAAACAGTACACACACACACACACACACACACACACACACACACACACACACACACACACACACACACACACACACAC
>JAOPJH010000076.1:13417770-13429099 GCA_027122575.1 Merluccius polylepis
TGTGTGTGTGTGTGTGTGTGTGTGTGTGTGTGTGTGTGTGTGTGTGTGTGTGTGTGTGTGTGTGTGTGTGTGTTATACGTTTGGTTAACGCATGTTTGGTCTGTGTCTACAAGCTAGCCTCCAGCTAACCTTGGAGGCAGATAACGGAACAGCTTGTTCCATCGCCGACAAGACCCCCCTTGGGGACCCCCCGTGGGGTGGGGACCCCCTGTGGGGACCCCCCGTGGGGTGGGGACCCCCTGTGGGGACCCCCACGTCCAGCTGTGTTTACAGTATACTTGGGGCAGTACAATGAGGCCAGTGATCAGCTCAGAGTCTTTGGCAAATCAGAAAGCCCTGCAGCTTGGTGTTGGTCGGTGGTACCACCTTGTGCCAACTAGGGCAGAGAGGAAGTGAGAAGACGAGCGAGCAGAATTTGAATTAAAAACGTGGCCAACGAGCAACGAAGAAGAAGGGGAAGGGCCATCTTTGGCTACATAGCGTTACTCCTTCGTTGAGATCTCGTCTGAATGGTCACCCAGCAGGCAAACTATAAGGACTGTTTGTGTGAACACGAACCTAAGGATCGGATGTCGGAATCTATAACGTGTGTGTATATTATAGAAACACACGCAAAACACTTGTAGAAGCGCTTTCCAGGAAATGCTAAAAACAAAAAAATCATGCATGTGTATGTGTAAGGACACTACCAGCATCCAACACAAGTACTGTGCTGCTGCTGGGTTTAACCCCCCTTTGCAACAAATCACGGGAGTCTAGTAGTTAAGACTTACTAACCCACACACAAAACCTTCATTGTGCTTTTGGGGACAAAGGTCGCTGATAACAAAAGGTGCAGATCAAGTAGCAGCAGCAGATCAGGCAGCATTAGCAGCAGATCAAGTAGTAGCAGATCAAGTAGTAGCAGCAGATCAAGTAGTAGCAGCAGATAAAGTAGCAGCAGCAGATGATCAAGTAGCAGCAGCAGATGATCAAGTAGCAGCAGCAGATGATCAAGTAGCAGCAGCAGATGATCAAGTAGCAGCAGATGATCAAGTAGCAGCAGATGATCAAGTAGCAGCAGATCAAGTATAAGCAGCAGATCAAGCAGCAGCAGATGATCAAGTAGCAGCAGATGATCAAGTAGCAGCAGATCAACTATTAGCAGCAGATCAGGTATCAGCAGCAGATATGTGTAATATTAAACAATAGGCGGCTCCTACAAATGAACCACGGAGATGTGAGATGAATGCACGGTGTTTTCCCATTACATCATCATCATCATCATCATCATCATCATCATCATCATCATCATCATCCGTTGCGGACTCGCGTTGCACCGTTAACTGGGCCATAGGTCGTGGCCAGGGTACCAGCGGTGACACCCCGCCCTGAACCGGGCCGGCCTCGCACCGCGGCGGGCACAATTAGTTCCGGGACGGGAAGCCCGGGGCTACTCATAAAACCCGCACGAGTTCAACATCAACAACAAAAAAACGAAAAAAGAAAAGGCCCACATCAGGCGTGGTTCCGATGGACCCCCCGGTGATCAAGACGCAAAAACGACACACAAAAACAAAAACGAAATAATAACAACGGTTGGGCTGTGTGTTGTAAATAAATACCAAAGATCAGTATTAGTATTACATGTTATTAATATGATACACACCTTGAGATCAGCCATTGTGCAACTGTTTGAAATGAGGACCACTTCCTACTGCAGAGACGGACCGCAGCTGTGCGCAGACCCGTTACCCTCCGCAGGGGGCGGGGCGAGGGGCGGGGAACGGCGTGACGCTATTGGTGGAAAGCGCCCCGAAGGCTCGCGTCCCATTGGTTGGAGGTTGAGGGCTGGTGTGGTACGACGATGACCAAGGTCTATGCAAGGTGTATAATACAAATACGTGCAAAATGTAGCTCAGTTAAATTGACATTGACATGATTCATTTTAATTTACTTCATGATTTAGTTAATTACATGAATTAAAAATATATTATTTATTTAATTATATATATATGTTTTAATGTATTATTATTATTATTATTATTTTTTGTATTATTAATAAATTAATTATAAAACAATGTATCACGATTCATTTAGCTCACGACTTAGTAAATATAACATGAATTTGAAGTACAACTAGCCATTAATATCCGATGTGTAAGGCCTAGTGGGGGGGGGGGGGGCAGGCAGTCGCGTGGTCAAATCTTCCGGATGCGCGCCGCAGACTCGACGCGTCGGGTCTAGAAGAGTCTCAACTCGGGTCTCGACTGCTCAGGTCTAGCGGAATACCGGAAGCATAACACGAAACTCAACAACACGCAGCGACGCCGCACATGCGCCGTACGCTCAGACCCTTCTGCACTAGTTAGTTAAGGCAGGCCCCTGATCTGAACATTTCCAAACTTAGACAGGCCTTTTAGTCCCGGTGGTTGACATTTTACCTTTCAATTACCACGGGATTTAACAGCCGTTAGTAAAGTCTCGGCTATGGCGGGCGAGGTGGTGGTCACTGTGCGTTTAGTGAGGTCCTTTGAGCACAGAAACTTCAGACCCATTGTCATCCGTGCAGTGGATTTGGACCAGACGGTAGACGAGTTCATCAGTCGTGTGAAAACCGGTGAGCGAAGTATCCCATAGTGAATGTTAACTATATATATAGATATAAGTCAGGAGATGTGTAGAATGACGCATGCGTACGTGCTATGTCTTCTTCTCCCCACAGATGTAGCAACGAGAGAAAGTCTGCCACCTCCCTTCAGAAAATTTGGATATGGTGAGTGTACACTGACAGCTAAATAAGAGAAGCCTTCATGGATGTCATTCCGTTTTGATATTGGAAATGAAAGTGAACAAAACAAACGCCAGTAGTTGGAAAAGCAGTAGACCCTTTCCACCGAGGCAGACTGGGACCCTTCTTCATTACAAGCCTGGACGTGTGATGCTATGCGTTGGCCTGCTGTCATCGTCCTGACATTTGACAAAATCAAACCTATCCACATTGTTGTTCAGTGACTACAACAAGATATTGACAGGTCTTGGTATTGACGGGTCTGAACGAGCAGCCCCACCGCAGCAGATGCAGGGACAGCAACAAAAAAAACAACAGCTTCACACACACACACACAGACTGCATATTAGTATTAAGCATCGAAGCTGGGTCGCGTAACAATGAGCCTGCCGTAGGAGAGAGGGAGAGGGAGAGAGAGGGAGAGAGAGAGAGAGATGTGATAATACAATACATAAAACATATAAATGAAATATATAAATAAAAAGATATATAAATGACACATTGGACACATTGCATGTATGTATATACTGTGACCTAACGCATGTCCTCTTGTCTTTCTTGTTGTATTTCTAGACACGATGAAGATAATTCACCAAGCGCATGGATTCAAGGTACCGGGAGTCTGCAGGAGAGGGTGCTCTAGGGGCCAGGGAGAGGGTGCTCTAGGGGCCAGGGAGAGGGTGCTCTAGGGGCCAGGGAGAGGGTGTTCTAGGGGCCAGGGAGAGGGTACTCTAGAGACCAGGGAGAGGGTGTGGTGCTCTAGGGGCCAGGGAGAGGGTGCTCTAGGGGCCAGGGAGAGGGTGCTCTAGGGACCAGGGAGAGGGTGTGGTGCTCTAGGGGCCAAGGAGAGGGCGCTCTAGGGGCCAGGGAGAGGGTGTGGTGCTCTAGGGACCAGGGAGAGGGTGCTCTAGGGGCCAGGGAGAGGGTGCTCTAGGGGCCACAGTAGAGGGGCCAGGGAGGGGGGGGGGTAAGGGGTTCAATTTGCTTTACACAGCTCTTGTGAAAGTTCTAATTAATGAATTGTACTAATCGTAGGAGTGGATTCTGCTCTATTTCATACAGTCTATGATTCTGATGTGTTCATTATTTTTATTGGACAACAATTTAAGTCTCCAGCATCACAGTCTTAATGCTAATTGAGAATGCCTTTTAAGGTTCAATGTGTTTTATGCTTTAGAGACCCAACAATGTAAAAGAACCAAACAAACAAAAATGTCCCTAAAGAGAGATTCTCCTTTCAGACAAACGAGTTGGTGATGAGTTTAGAGGATGATGACACACTTATCCTGCCGCCGGCATCCACTCTGGCAGCTGCAGGAGTAGGTGAGGACACGCCGACCCATTCCACAACGTTATTAGGGCTCCAAATAACGATTATTTTCATAACGCTGATGTTTGGATTAATCATTTAGTCTAGAATATGCCATGAATAGCAAATGCCATCACAAGTTACCAGAGTCCAAAGTGATGTCTTAAATGTGCTTGCTTTAGCTGACAAGCAGCCAAGAAAAACTCAACTATTCATTTTATAATGGTCCATGAACCAAACATTTAAATTGCTGAAGCATCAAGCAGCAAATGTTTGGTATTTGTACTTGATAAATGACCTAAACAAATAATCGATTATACAAATTTGACTCGATTAATTTTCCGACAAACAACTAATTGATTCATCGACTAATCTTTGCAGCCCTACACCATTACTACCATTTACTAATTTATTTCTAGTTACTGATTTACTGCCATTTAGTAATTTACTAATTAACTAATGTATGACTATTTACTAATTAACTGCTATTTAGTCATTAACTACTATTTACTTATGTATTACTATTTACTCGTTTACTGCTATTTATTCATTTAGCAGACACCAAAGCGATTTACAGTGAATGTTGGATCATTACATGTCATTAAGGAGCAGGTACGGCTCAGGGCGTCTTGCTCAAGGACCCCTACAGGTTAGGCTGTAGGTATTGGGGTCCAATCCCCGAACCTCTGGGCTGGGGGAGTCCCGCCCTAATCTCTAATCTATCCGGTCCCTTTTGCTATTTTTAAAATATGTATTGCCTGAATGGATGTATTTACATTTTAACATACCTTTTCTCTCACGGCTCAGATGTTTGAATTGTAAATATGTATCCTACATATAATGAGGGAACAAAACATGAGGACAGATATTAATATTTTGAGTTGATGACATTGTGTTTGTTTGATACAGCTAATGAAACAGAGATGGCTTTCTTCAGCGGAAAGGACTACGGTCTTTATAAAGCCAATCCTCACGCTGTGTGGCACTGCTGACCACCGCACCACAGCCCACGCAGGAAAATGCAGAACGGCGTGCTAACCTGCAGAAAAACACGCTCAATGGAACAACAAGCTACACCGACTGACACTTCACAGCCTTAATCAGGATAAACCTTCAAATGGAGACAAGGAATGTTTTAATTTGGACACCATTTTATGTTTCGACAATGTGGCTATGCTTTAATTTGTGACGTTTTAAATAAAGGTTGACCTGTGTTGAACAATAAGTCTGAACAACGCTTTAATAGTCAGGAAATGAGGCCGGTGCCACTTACATGTCACAGCTATTGTTTTCATTAAGTAGCCTACAATGATTACCGCAGCATTTGTTTTTGTTACAATTTCATATTCATCTGTTATGTGTTGAAATGGTCGAATACTGATGAATAAAAAAGATGGCCAAGATGGGAGTCAGCTTTAGTAACTGTGTAGGTTTCTGCCCCAACTAAAAGGTCAGGAACGTTCAAAATAAAATTCACCATCCATACATCATGAAATAAGGAATCACGTTGGGATATAATACAAGTAAAAATAAATAAATATAAAAACAAATGTCAAATAAATATCACTGAAATGATATTTCAGTGATATGTAGTTTGATTTTCCACAACAAGAGTCACAGTGCAGTTCAGTTACTCTGCTATTTGGAGAAGCATGTTTGTACAACACTGAAAACACACAACCAACTGAAACAGCATTGTTTGTCTTGACAGCGTTGCTACTGCTTGTCTAACGGTGCTAAAGACAACCTGAAACAACATTTCAGCCTTTCTTGCATATGCAAAGGACAAATAGGAGAATTCAGGAAATGATTGGCAACAGTGGGAGCATCTACACTGCTTCATTTCCAAGTAGACCCCGACGGGGATGTGACTGGCATGGTTTGTTGAATAGGTGCATCATAAAAGTATAATACAGGTAAAACAAATGTGATGTATTGTGTTAAACATCCGCCTGTGTATCTGTCATTTCCTCTTCATGAGGACCTGATAGAGAGCCCAGCGTGGTCCTGATGGTGGTGTAGCTTGTCATCAAGGAGCATCTCAGACCATGAAGTAAGTAGTGAGAGATGCTTCGCCACTGGTGGTTCCATTAGTCCCCCTCATCACTCACCATAGCAGGAGGCTGTCACGTCATGTGACTCGGTGATAAACCACTTCCTTGAAAAATGGCAAACAATCTCTCGCTTTCTTTATTCCCCTGCTGTGACAGTAACTTCTAACTGCCACCTCTGTATCAAGAACTAAAGTCTCGACGAGGACTTTTAAGTACACACACACATTTAGTCGTTCAGTCATCCATCATGTTTGGCCACCAACATCACATTAGGGGTTTCCAACGTCTAAGAGATGTTGTCTGGAGATCATGTACAGTATGTTGCATACACATTTCAGACCTGGCTGAAATGGAAATCACCTATTCAGCAAAGTATGGTAAATACTTGTATTTATTCATTTTACATCCAAAAAACATCTTATTTGTCAACATTTCAACTCGTGATATGAACATGTTTCCCCCTCCCGGTCATATAAAGCCTGCAACAGGCTTTTTTACTGCACTATTCAATCCACGTTTTATTTGAAACAGGGTTATAAACACAAAAGTGAATCACACTTTTACAGATCTTCAATGCAGAATAAAAAAACCTCGGTCGTGTTTGTAGTCCCTTATGTTGCAACATATCCCTGTATTATTCTGTAATCAACTACAGATACGATATAATTTACCTATGGCATCATGTTTTGTGACGGCTCACAATTTTTTCCGATGGATCAAAGGCACCACCGGTGAACACAACTTGTTTAACGATTGTGATATATTTAAATGTATATCAAACTATTAAAATGTCGACACCTCCGGACTTCACAATACAAGCTTCCCGATAGAAGACCCGGAGCTGCACAGCATCTATGGAGTGGTCCCTTTGACAGACGGAGGCTGTTAATATTGTCATTATTATTGAATGTATTTCACAAGTTGACTATAGTTTAACAAGTAAAAGATATAAAAAGTTGTTTTTTTACAGAATAAAATCAAATGGAAGTGTTAGTGTAAACTTGTTGCATAAAACTTACTTGTGTGCATAAAAAATAATTCAAAAAGACAACGATTTAACCACCGTTGAGGCTGAATCAATCAACAGTCCTTCGGCGTCGTTTCAATTTGCACCTCTTCCCGGTTTCTCAGCCGTCCGCAGTGACCCTATCGGTTATTATCCCCACTTCCTGGTCTTTGGGCGGGGGGCGGGGCCTCTTGCTCTCCCAGCCGCGGCGGATCTTGGCCAGCCTGGACGCGAGGCAGGGCGGGGCCAGGAGCACTCGGCCCACCAGGACCACGCAGGGCAGCGCCAGGGCCAAGACGAACAGCGGGGGGAGGTAGTAGGAGTAGGAGCCGGGGGAGAAGGCCATGTCCCAGCCGAAGAAGAGCGTGTGCATCACGGCCAGTGTCAGTGCTGCGTAGCCCAGTCCAGACTGTACAACACGCGCACACACACACACACACACACCACTGTTTGTTGATATACACGACGTACTGGCTTTTGTGAACTTGTGTCATTACCTGCTCATTTAAATGAGGTAGATCCATATAGAATACACTTACGAGGGAACGTTGAAATGAATGGTATACTATAATGTGTAAAACATGCCCACCACTGTGAACATTTATACAAATAACAAATGTTCCCAAATCACACTGTATTATATATATTATATATATATGCTGGGCTCTGTCACGTGTTTTGCTAACCTTAATGCAGGTTTTGCAATCTGTAGTCACATATTTTATGTGTGGGGTGTGTGTGGTTGATAGCTGGTTTACAGCCTCACTTGGACCGAGTCAGACTGATTAGATTCTGGGGGCTGCACAGTGCACACCTGCTGTGCATGGGCAATCATGGCACCCAGGATAAACCAGCTATCACCACACACACACACACACACACTCACTCAGGAGAGAGCCACCGTCATGGCAGCACGTTAACAGCTGCCCGGCTTGCACACATCTTGCCATTTCCAATAAATGGATATTCTTAAAACAACTACCGGTGTCTTGGAGGGGGCCAAGCAAACGGCAACTGTTACAGTATCGGTTTATATTGAGTTAATATAGCAAGGCTTTATTCTGACCTGGACGAATGTGAACTCTCTCCAGTTCAAGCTGTTTCCCACCGAGGGGAGAGAGGTAATGGCCAACAAAGAGAGGACTCCAAATCCCAGAATCCCACAGGTCAGGTAGAGGTCCGACCGCCAGACACTCTGCTCCACCCAGGAGTCGGGAATGTCCGCCTTCACCTAGAGAGACAGAACCGGAAACCCACCCGGCAACCCGCGAAAAAGGAAATCAAGCAAGCAAACCAATGACAAATAAGGGTTAGGGGTCACCCTGACCCTATAACAGAGGGTTAAGGTACATACACCAGTATCCTAAGATGCCTTGGACGGATGCCTTGTTTGAGCTTGTTTATTTATCGAACACGCATCGTCGTCCACACAACTCATGTGGAACAAAGCCTGAGCGTCTGTGTATTATAAAATGTGACAATCTCTCATGTGGCGGCGTGAATAATGCAGCGTGATGCAGGGCGGACGTCTGAGAGAGGTGTCAACACTGAAGATACACAACAGCCCAACGGGATATATATATATATATATATAAATAAATAAATACACACACACACAAACACACACACACACACCTGCCGGTAGGCTGCATTAAGGAGGCTGTACTTGGCAGCCTTCCGTATAGAGAGACACACGCTGTAGACGGCGTGCAGCCCCGCGCACAGGAAGCTCAGCAGGCCCAGCTGCTTGCGGGCGCCCAGCCAGCAGTCCAGCCAGCTGGGGAACCGCTTGTACTTCGTTCCCCGGCTCAGCTGAAGGCCTGCAGCCAGCAAACCTAAAGGACCAGAGCAGAACAGTTTAAAAGGGTCATCTCACTTGAGATTGACTGGTGTTACAGAAGGGAGCCCTGAACAAAAAGTCCTTCATCACAAAGAATGTCTTCCAAGGTTATAGAAGCAAAGCACAGGCTGAATTTAACCATGAAGTGTCGAAAATATACGTTTGACAATGTCGTGTTTATGTTTTGGGTTATAGTTTATGTATTTGTATAAAAGGGCTTTTGCCTACATGGTTAGTACATTAGTGGGTTGAACCACCAGGCCACCATAGTCGGTCATTTTAAGAGGTGTACAGTTTAAATGTGAATGTCTAGGTATACCCTAACTTCATGTAAGGGTTTGGATGTGGTTAAGGTTCCAACAGCAGTTGGAGTCTACCTGGCAGGTAGACCAGCGCCAGGGTCACCATGGCAACGGCAGTCAGCGTCTCGTTGACGGTCTCCAGGGGCAGCTGGTAGAAGTTGTTCCGGCCGTGCTCCAGGTACGGGAAGAGCACGCCCTTCATGAAGCTGTAGCCGTACAGGAAGATGAAGAGGGGGACGGTGGTGAGGACGGGCCCCCGCCAGGAGGGGAAGGCGTGCAGGGGGGCCTCCTCGATGGCCCGCGAGGCCCCCAGACACCCCAGGTCCACGGGGGTGAAGCCCATGCGGTGGGCGAGCTGCACCACCGCCGCTTTGGAGTCAGGGCAGTCGCCGCAGATCAGCACCTGGGGGCGGATTCACAAAAGTATCTGAAGAACAAAACTCTTCGTTTTTTTCTTAAGATTGGACTTCAGAAAAACTGCTATTCACTACAAGGTATCCTAATTCTTAATATCTTATTTGTATCTTTCTTTTTAGATCATGTCTTATGAAAAATGTCAAACTTTCACAAAAAAACTGAAAACTAAGATCTTAAATTTCTACTTGATTTTATTCTAAATTTTAAGATGACAGTTTGCTCGTCTTAAGTTGTCACACAGAAGGTATGCCTATGATATTACTTGATTATATCAATTTTATAGTTTTATTTGCTTCTACTTACAATATTTTTTCATCTCATTGTAAGGTGTTGCTACTCACTGATTCACAATTTGCATGATATTATTATTATTATTATTATTATTATTATTATTATTATTATTATTATTATTATTATTATTATTATTATTATTATTATATAGAAAAAAGACATATGTATAGGCTACTACACACTATGTTAACTACACAATTTGTTTATCACTTGATTGATTTTCACTTATCCACACACATGGTGAGAATACATCCTAAGAATGCAATAAAACAACTTCTTAAGAAATGTATGTAAATAAAGAAGATCTTCGGAAAATGAATAGTTCTTAGGAAGATGAGGAGTTCAGTGAAGGACCTTCTTAGGAAACTTCTGAAGAATGATCTTCAGCTACTTGGCTTGCTACCTGAATCTGGGCCCTGGCATCCTGGCAGATATTCAAACACAGTATGCTGTGTAGTTATGTGCAGTAGCGTCCTGGATTTAAACGCACACACAGCCCATGATGACAAGCAAGCATGGATGAAATACTGCTCTGAAAACGTTGAAGCTAACCCCGACAAGGTGCTGCATTATATTAAATCTAAAATGCATGTTTTTTTTAAGCTGCAGAATAGTTTAGAATTGTGATTTGTTCATTACAATATTTTTACCATTTTTTTATTTTTACCATTTTTTTGTATTTTTACCATTTGCCATTATTTGCATACGAATAAACCAAACGATTTAAGAAAAACCAACCATTAGCATTTTAAAAGGAATAAATTCAGCTGTTTGCGTGAGATGACACAGGTACTCCAAAAACCCAAAAGAAAAAATAAATAAATGCTGTCATGTCATATCGATTTGAATTGGTCTCATTGGGCCTCCTGTCTCCAAGCAACACATTTTATTCTCCTCCTTGAAGTTGAGAAGTGAGGGTAAAGGTGGGCTTTGTGTTATACCACAAAAAACCCCTCTGTCTATCAATCATCTGCTCTACTGCCTTCACTGTGCAGCTAGCCAACCGTGATACAGAGGTGTCGAACTCTTCCCTTTGTATATATGCGCATATCGCTATAATGTGTGTGTTATCCATGGAGAGAGAGAGAGATAGAGAGAGAGAGAGAGAGAGAGAGAGAGAGAGAGAGAGAGAGAGAGAGAGAGAGACACACACACAACGAGAGAAAGAGAAAGTCAGCAGTATCCCCTAGCACAGTTGGTGTCGCCTCCACCTTAAATCACCCACAGACCCACACACATGCATGCACACACACTGAGACACAAACACACACACACACATGCACACACACACACACACACACACACACACACACACACACACACACACACACACACACACA
>JAOPJH010000076.1:13843521-13855353 GCA_027122575.1 Merluccius polylepis
CCCCCAAGCACCTGCACACAAACACACCGAACAACACTGCTATTACTGTTGTGTTTATGAGTTATGGGTTGTTGTTGTTGTTGTTGTTGTTGTTGTTGTTGTTGTTGTTGTTGTTGTTGTTGTTTATGCCGTGCCATTAGCATTTGTGCATTTGTGCATTGAATAATGCGAGCGCGTGTTTTTCCCACTGGCGTCGGAGAACCGCGGCTGTTTGGGGAATGTGTGGGCAGTAAACTCTCACTGAACTCTTAAGGGGGGGGAAGTGAACTGAAAAACATGGCCGCCTAGAGAGAGACGAAGGTTTGGATTCTTCTTCCAGTTGGCACTTCATTATCGAGCGTCGTTGTTGACTAGGGGTCTTTTAAAGCCGCGGCGACGGATTCATCTCCGTCCAAGTTGGCGGTCGTTTTGGCGACGGCGTTAAATCGTCTTCGCGGGGAACCGGCGGTAGCGGCTCGGATTTATCTGTCATTATCTAGAGAAATGGGCTGCGTAATAATTTAAAACACAGGTGTCGCTCATAAAAGCAAGGACAAGTGTGATCAATTGTGCTCCAGGACGGCGCTGTGGAATACACAGCAGTGTTTTTTGTTACACACGGGAACATAGCGGCCAACCCGGTATCACGCTTTTTTCGTGCTCATAGTCACGAAAATGAATCTACTGAATCGAGTCCCGGTCCCACGATCGTCCGACTGTTTTCGTGCTCGACAGAACGACATTTAAGAACCATGTATTTTAAATGGGAGCTTTCAATTTTAAGGATTTTGTCCGACTTTGGACGTAGAACGCTACGGAAAGATAGCGCTGCGGTGCAGCGCGGTGAGCCGCTCCTGGGATGCTGCTGAGACGCTCCGCGGCGCTCCCGATGGGGAGTTTCATTGATTAGAGTGGCAGCGATCAGCAGCGGTGACCGCGGCGCAGCCGTTCCGCGGCGCTTACGTCCCCGGTGGAAATCAGGCGTAGCATGTAGCTACATTGCAACGTTGCTCCGGAAATGCCCCCGGAAGTAATTGAAACTTCACAACTTTATTGTCCACTCGAGGCCCGAAAATAAACAGCGACATAATCGATTACGGCACGTTGCCACATCGATGCTGAATCGTGCATGCCCCGCATTGCGATGCATTGCCGAATCGATTATTGTTGACACCACTATTCTATTCCGTTGCCAAAATTGTTTAGAATTAAATAATTTTTTCTGGATTTGTCGTTAATAAAAAACTAATGTAATATCCGCTTCTTGTCATTTATCTTTCTGTTCTGAGAACAGTACACAGAAAATCTGAATTTTTCAGTCATATTTAGGATTAATCGTGATTAATCGAAATTAATTCAAGAAACCTTGTGATTAATTAGATTAACATTTTTAATCGTTTGACAGCCGTAAATATTATATATAATGTTGGCAGCGCGGCAGCTCCCTGCTCCCACTGGGACACCTGAATGGCCTGCAGTGAATGCTGCGTTCAAGTGACATTGGCATAATCAGACTCAAAATCTTTCTGCCTCATGTCGGAAAAGAACTTGTTATTCAGTATTTCTACACGTTACACAAACAATTGAAACATTAAATGGCCGAAAAAAAGACTAGCAAACGTGGGAAAGGGGAGTTTCCATCACGCTGTGAATGCAGCACTGCGTGCTTACGTTTGAAAACAGACAACATGGCGTCGATTGTGTGGGACTTTTTCAAGAAGAAGACGGGTCGCTTGTTATTTGTAACAACTGTTAAAAGTAGCACTAGCTTCAATACGTCAAACCCGATAAGTCACCTGAAACATAGAAAGCATATGAGGATGCCCCGGCTGCTAAAGACGCTAGCAACTTAAAGCCAGCCGCAAAGAAGCTACCGTAACTTACACACATCGGCGTATTTGCATCAGTTCAAGGGGCCTTTTTTTTTTTTTTAGATGCTTGCCAATAGTTTTTCATTGGAAAAAATAAATATCTTCATTTAAACAGTCAAAAGTGTGTTTGGGTTTGTTCATAGTATTAATGTCATGATCCTAAGTCATGATCATATTTATGTATATGTGTGTGTTTTATCAGTTATCGGTATCAGCCTTTAGGAGCTGAAAGTTATCGGTTATCGGTATCGGTTTAAAAAAAAGTTATTGTGCATCCCTAGTTTCATGTGTTTTGCAATGATATGTTGTGGACTTTGGGATGTCTAGTCAGTCAGGAACCAAGACAGTGGTGTTAATGGTGATTCACTCATTTTATTTATATCTGTGTACTCAGGGTCCAAATTAACTTTCAGAATGTGGTCTTTTAACCTGCAAGAGTGGAAAGATCTACCAGCCAAGCAATTGTTTTAATGTAACCCTGAATTTCTTTACCTGTCAATGGCTGGCGTAATGAGTTATGTTCATTTTGAGCTTGATGCAAGCAGCATTTTTTCAGTTTTTAATTTAAAAAAATATATCTGCTGATTAATTCAAAATGTACTTTTACAGCATGTATATGGGTCTACAATAAACTTACAGGGACAGGATAGTAAAGTGGTTAGAGTGTTCAACTCCCAACCAAAATGCACAGGGTTCGATCCCCTATGTCCACAGTCTACCTATAGGCATCCTTCAGCAAACATGACAAACTAACCCCTACCTGCTCCGATCTGAAGCTGCATATCATCACGCTCACCTGAAAAGTCAGTTGCCACTCACATTCCACAATTACATACCAACACCCAAATCCCGCTCTTGGGAGAGCCATTTGCAGAGTGCACAAGGTGAGGCAGCAAATAAATGGTCCAGACAGTGCTTCCTTTGCGCAGAAACTAGGTTGGTTTCTTATAGGTGAAGTGTGTCTCAGAAATGCACACAAGCCAGATGTCAGGGCCTTCAAGACGAACATTACAACGGAGGCCATTCCTCATCCTCTGCCAGAGCTACATCCATCTTCAGTAGAGAGGGGCTACGGTGGGAAGAGAGGACATAATGTTGCATTTCCATCACTAAAAGGTATGTGTCCTACTAAAGCAGCTGAAGATGAGCTTGGTGCTTCAGTGTTTCAGATAAGCAAAGATGACAAAAGTGCCCTCTCCTTCAAAGACAAAGCCAACAAAGATGAAACAAATTTCTGGGTTGCGCCTCCGCCATTTGAAAGACCCAGACCGCATCTTCCCAAACAGTCTATCTTGACTCTTTACTGCACACTTTAAATAGAAAACCAGCAATGACAGCAGTTTGTTGTTTTCATGGGGAAGGTATTCAAAAACAAGCATGCTGAACTTGCACCTCCCAGGGAGGATGGAGAGGAATGTTATCTTCCATATTTTGGGGTTTACCACCCCCAGAAGCCAGCCCAAATTAGGCTATGTACTGCTTACTGGCCCAGATCTAAATAACTCCCTCCTTGGAGTACTAGACTGTTTCGGCAAAGGGCTTGTAGTGGTAACAGCATACATTGAGCCGATGTTGTTTTGTGGTATGGGACGGCCATAGAAATTACCTCAGATTTCAGCGATGTGTCAGAAGACATCACAGAGTATCGAATGTGCGTGCATGTCTTTCGCAACAGCACCTCTCCTGCCATTGCAATCTACAGGCTTAGATGTGCTGCTCAGGAATGTGAAAGGGAATTTGGGTCTGACACATGCCACTTTGTGGAAAGGCACATTTATGTGGATGATGGACTAATCTCACTGCCATCAGAAACAGAAGCTATTGACCTTCTGAAACAGCCTCAAATATCACTTGCAGTCTAATTTGAAGTTTCACAAGATTGCCTCAAACAGTCCTGCAGTCATGAAAGCCTTTCCTGTAGGTGACCTAGCCAAGAGCATGAAAGACCACAGTTCAAATGATGAAGCTTTGCAAACCCAAAGGAGCCTTGGACTGTGTTGGGTAATGCAATCAAACACATTCACATTCAGTGTCACCAAAAGTGAAACACTTTTCACACACTGGAGTATTGGCCAAGGTAAACAGCCTCTTTCACCCTCTCGGCTTGGTGGCACCAGTGACTATTAAGGGAAGAGTGCTGTTGCGAGAACTCTACAGACAGATGTGATTGGGACACACCACTCCCAAAGGATACGTTTGGAAAGTGGGAAGCATGGAGACAATATCTCAAAAGTTTATAAAATCTGCCCATTCCAGGAGCATAAACCCCACATTCTCTTCTCAAAGCTAAAAATATAGTTGTGCCTCTTCCTTGGATGCATCAAACATCTCCATTGCTGCAGTAGCATACCTTAAGGTGGTTCCTGAAGAAGAACAATGCAATGCAAATTTGTCTATGGGAAAGCCAGGTTGACTCCTCAGCCAGAACCTACCATACCCAAACTCGAACGTTGTGCAGCAGTCCTGGATGTAGAGTTAATTCTGGGTGAAATTGACCTCAAGACAGATGCTGTCAAGTTTTACTGTAACAGAAAGGTAGTCCTCGGGTTACATCTCCAACGAGAGCAGGCATTTTTGTTTACGTCCAAAACAGAGTTCTACGCATCTGACAGACTACAAGCCCAAAACAGTGGCACTATGTGCCTACGGACCAAAACCCAGACATTCTCGCAACAAGGTCAGTAACAGCACCTCAACTTGCCAGCACATCATGGTTGACTGGACCTGCATTCCAGCGCACGCTTCCACCACATTATGAAGAATCAGAACCCTTTGAGTTGGTCAGTCCAGAGCTGGATGCAGAACTCCGCCCACAAGTGACTAGCTTTATGACTCAGACCAAAGAGAGCAACTTAACCCTGAGTGCTTCAAACGTTTCTCTAGTTGGGGATCTCTCCTTAGAGCTGTGGCATATCATCGCCATTTGACTCAGTCTTTCAAATCTGACCCGTCAAGAACTTTCAACAAATGCAAGGGTTGGCACCACTGCAAAGAGCCACAGACTCCAGGAGAGCTGTCTGCAGGTAAAAACATAATCATTGCATCCGTACAGAAAGAAACATATGCCGATGAGTACAATGCACTTGTTGAGAAGAGGAAATTCCCTAAAACCAGCCCGCTCATAAAACTAAACCTGATGATCTATGATGAACTTAGGATAGGTGGACAGTTGGGAGTAAGCAACTCATCAGCTCTGTTAAGTCAGTGCATCATGTGTCGCAAGCTCAGAGGAAGGCTGGAGGAACAGAAGATGGCTGATCTCCCTCCAGAGCACCTCAGCACATGCTCCCATTTACGTATGTAGGCCTTGATGTATTTGGTCTTGGACAGTTATTACTCGGTGTACGAGAGGTGATGCAGCGGAAAGTAAGTGCTGGGCAGTGCTTTTCACATGCACGAGTACGAGGGCATTGCATGCATTTCAAATTGATTGAGTCTATGAACACTTCTAGCTGCGTCAATGCACTTCACTGGTTCTTTACCATCCACGGACAAGCAAAGCAGCTCAGATCCAACTTTGGCACCAACTTCCTTGGAGCCAGTCGAGAGCTGGGGATGCCAGCTCCATTGGTTCCAGTCTTTTCAGATCAAGACTTGCCTTTCTTCTAACCCCTGCAACATTACTTACCCAAAAGGCCTGTGTATTTGCTCCACCAGGTAGCAGCCAGAGGAGAAGGGTTCAAGCTTTGGCCAATGAGTTCTGGACCCGCTGGGAAGTGGGAATATCTACCTACTCTTTAGCACTGACACAAGTGGAATGAGGAACATATGGCGCATTTCCACTGGTACGGTACGGCACGGCGCGGTATTTGCGTGTTTCCACTAGCACGTAGTACCTGGTACTATTTTGGTACCTGCTCAGCCCTGGTTCCAAGCGAGCCGAAGTGGTACTATAACGTGACGTCAGCCGACTGCCTTCCACTGATTGGTCGACGAGTGTCGTCACTGGAAGCGTCATAAGCGCGCGACGACCGACCAGGCTGTAAATAAACAGACTCGACACCACCACTTTTTAAAACCCCGCTGCTCTTCGACTACACTCTACTACTTCGAACAGGAGAAAATGGCTTCACAGAAAAAATGTTGTTGTTGTTCTGGTCTTCCGGTTTTGTGCGTGGCTTGGCGCGGTGTAAATGACGTCACGGCAGTTTCGCGCAGCCGTGTTATGACGACCCCGCCCACGTTGAGGAGGTACCATATGGTACTCAGTTGTAATGGAAACACACCCGAACCGTCCCGTCCCGTGCCGTGCTGTACCGTACCAGTGGAAATGCGCCATTAGTCACACAGACTCACATGTTACAGTACATGTACAGTCAGACAAAGAGCCTAAGTTATTCAGAGGTGATGGTTCTGACAAGTACCCAGTTAAGAACTGGATTGACATGACTAAGACTAACCTCAGGAAGCAGAAGTGTCCTGTGGATGAGCAGGCTGTAGAGATAATGGAAAGGCTTATGGGCAAAGCGAGGGATGTCGTGAAGGTTGCCCTGCGTAGCGACCAGACTCTTGATGTGTCTCAGAACCCCTGTCTCTCTCTCCTGTCTCACTCTGGAGGGCGGCAGCAAGCGGCAGGTGCTGCTGTTTCACCTCTCCCAAAACAAACGGGGAGACCGCCTGATTATCAAACTTTACGTGGTAGCAGGGCGCCATGGCGATATTACTCTCATGTCAAAACTTCATCTTGATCCTCTTCCTTACTATCATCACTGTTACACAATTGTGGGGAAACTGGTGCGCCGCTGGTATACGCTCATCACCGCTGGCCTACTCTCCAGGAAATAGCGCTGTCAGCCGACCGCTTGATTCATGGAGTCAATACATCATCTACTCCAACGTTTTGGATGACGGGCGTGTGCGAGATCAGCGATCACAGCGTGAGCAAAGAAAGAGTGTTTGCAAAACATTCCCAACAACAAAACGGAGTATATCGATTGTTTTCTGCGCGTTCCTCTTGCTATGCGGAGATGTTCACGTAAATCCCGGACCTGTGTGCTCCGAGCCAACATCAGCTGTTCCACGGGGAATCAACATGCCGGCTACCTCTCACTTTGCAGGATCTCGAGGTAACAACCCTCCAACAAACTCTTTGTCCAAATGCAGTACGCAACTGCTGAAAACATTTACTTCTGCTACGGCAAATGTCATACGGCCCAACACTGTGTTAGTCAAACAACACCAAACAAAACTTTTCCAGACTGTAAACCATGCACGCGTACTATGGAACCCGAACACAAAACCGAAAGGCATCTTTGGTGGACATTTAAACATACGTAGCGTCATTTCAAAGACTGAACAACTTCAACACCTATTATCTGACTCAAATATTGATTACCTGTGCCTCACCGAAACTTGGTTGACATCTACAACTCCTCCATCTGTCTTTAATGTCCCAGGATATAATGTGTATAGACGTGATAGAATCACAGGTAAAGGGGGTGGGGTTTTGATTTATGTGAAGGATACCTTGCAAAGCGAGCAAATAAAATTGCCTGCAAGCAACATAGAATGTGTAGGAGTAAAAATAACATTATCTCCGCAAATGTATTTTTCAGTTTATGCTGTCTATCGCCCACCTGCAGCTACAAATGATTTTTTTGATTGTATAGCTGATGTCCTCAAACAGTATGCTGGGAGTGAAATGATACTCATGGGAGATTTTAATCTAAACTGGCTCGATAAAGTACGCAGGAAAAAACTTAAGGATGTTATCAAATTGTATCAGATGACACAAATGATAAGTAAACCCACTAGATTAACAAAATCTTCTCAAACACTTCTAGACCTCATATTTACAAATAAACCAGACAGGATCACTAAAACCTATAACCTGATCACTGGCGTATCAGATCACAATCTTACACTGGCTGCTAGAAAGCTGACTAAATCGCGTTTTCAGAATCAACACATAATGAAAAACAATCCCAATACATCCTTCATCCCGAAGAAAGACTTGGCACTCATTGAAAAAGAAATAAAGGAAACAAGATGGACTGACATATCTGATAACAAATCCTGTGAACAAGCAAGTTCTGATTTAATGATGGCCTTTAAGGCTATTGTTCTAAAATATACAAAAACAAGGTCTAAGAAACAAAACAAAAAACACAACCTTCCTTGGTTCAATAGTCATTTATGGGACATAATGAAAAAGAGAGATGCCGCTCTAAAAAAGTTTCTAAAGTCACGACTTAGTACTGACCATTTGATTTTCAAAAGTTTAAGAAACAGGGTAACACAGCAACTTAGAAAGGCTAGGGCAACTTTTTATCTGGATCTCATCAGGGATGCCAAAGGGAATAGTAAAAAACTATGGAATAGCATTGATAAATTACTAGGGAAAGAAAAAATCACACATGAGAGCATCCAGCTTAAGGCAGATGGCTCTATCCTAAATGATAGCCATGCTGTTGCCACTCATTTTAATGAGTATTTTTTAAACTCTGTACAAGAACTCAGTCAGACGTTTCCGGCTATAGACCCTCCACAACTAGTAAATTGTGAAGGGCCTGTATTTGACCTGTTCACAATAAATGAGGCTAAAGTTGGAAAAATTCTTTCAAACTTGTCAAACAGCAAGGCCAAGGATATACACTGCCTGGACACTGCTTTTTTAAAACTACATAAAGAGTCTGTCATTTCACCACTAACTACAATAATAAATCAATCAATAAATGAAGGCATCTTTCCCAGTACTTTTAAGACAGCTATAGTTACTCCAGTCCATAAATCCGGTGATGCCCAGGAGGTCAGTAACTATCGCCCCATTAGTATACTTCCAGCAGCCTCAAAGGTCATGGAAAAGGCAGTGGCGGAACAACTCACTGACCATCTTGAATCCAAAGCACTTTTACATCCTCTGCAGTTTGGATTCAAGAAAAAACATTCCACTGACACGGCCTGCTGCTACCTCCTTGAGGACATTAAAACCAACTTAGACCAAGGAGGAGTGGTTGGTGCAGTCTTCCTAGACCTGCGTAAGGCCTTTGATACTGTCAATCATAACAAACTGCTTCAAAAACTTGGTAATTATAATCTCTCATTACACACCCATAACTGGATCAAATCATACCTTAGTGGCCGTCAGCAGTGTGTACGTATAAACAATACAGTTTCTACATCTAAAGCATGCACACTGGGAGTACCACAAGGATCGATCTTGGGGCCATTGCTTTTTAGCATCTATATTAACGACCTGCCCTCTGTATGTGGTGATGTCGGCATAATAATGTATGCAGATGACACTGTTTTATATACTCATGGTAAGAGTGCTAGAGAGGTTGCCATGAAACTAACTAAAACAATGCAAAAGGTTGCTCTTTGGTTACAAAATTCTTGCCTCACCTTAAACATAGAAAAAACTGTAACCATGTTTTTTGCCAATAGGCATGCACTGAAGGACTGCCCCAATGTATCAGTAAATGGTCAAATAATTAAAAATGTGGATAGATTTAGGTATTTGGGTGTTACCCTTGACCCAACCTTAAGCTTTAAACACCATGTCAAAAAACTGGGAAACACACTAAAATTTAATCTAGCCAACTTCAGATACATCAGGCATTCCCTAACAGTGGAGGCTTCCAGTATGTATTTGAATGCTATGATTATACCACATTTCCTGTACTGTATGACAAGCTGGTCTCAGTCAAATAAAACCATTCTAAAACCGCTTGAATCCATATACAAAACTGCCCTCAAAATCCATGATAAAAAGCCACGTCGGTACCATCACTGCCACATACTGAACAAATATGACATTTTAAACTTTGATAACCTGATCAAGCATGCAAATGTTTGCTCTCTCTCTGTCTCTCTCTCTCTGACTTTTATTTGGAAGCCGGATCCACACACACCTGGAACAGCACAGCGATGGCGGTGATGCGGCCTCCCTCCTTCAAGGCATGGTCCAGCGAGTCGAAGAGGTCGTCTTCGTAGCAGTAGATCTGCATCTGGGGTCAGAGGTCACACAGGGGTCAGTCCAGGTCCCAGTCCAGGTCCCAGTCCAGGTCCCAGTCCAGGTCCCAGTCCAGGTCCCTGTCTTTAGGTCAGCAGTGACCGCTTCATTTCCTTCTTATTTTATAACATATATTTTATTACAGAGCAGAGAACAGAAGAACTGTTGAAACAATGACTGATGTTCTCCCTGTTCTGAACCTTAGAGACCGGACCGGAGGGAACCCTGTTCTGAACCTTAAAGACCGGACCGGAGGGAACCCTGTTCTGAATCTTAGAGACCGGACCGGAGGGAACCCTGTTCTGAACTTTAGAGACCGGACCGGAGGGAACCCTTTTCTGAACTTTAGAGACCGGACCGGATGGAACCCTGTTCTGAACCTTAGAGACCGGACCGGAGGGAACCCTGTTCTGAACCTCGGAGACCGGACCGGAGGGAACCCTGTTCTGAACCTTAGAGACCGGACCGGAGGGAACCCTGTTCTGAACCTTGGAGACCGGACCAGAGGGAACCCTGTTCTAAACCTTGGAGATGGACCGGAGGGAACCCTGTTCTGAACCTTAGAGATGGATCGGAGGGAACCCTGTTCTGAACCTTAGAGACCGGAGGGAACCCTGTTCTGAACCTTGGAGACCGGACCGGAGGGAACCCTGTTCTGAACCTTAGAGACCAGACCAGAGGGAACCCTGTTCTGAACCTTAGAGAGCGGACCGGATGGAACCCTTTTCTGAACCTTAGAGATGGACTGGAGGGAACCCTGTTCTGAACCTTAGAGACCGGACCGGAGGGAACCCTGTTCTGAACTTTAGAGACCGGACCGGAGGGAACCCTGTTCTGAACCTTAGGGACGGACCGGACGGAACCCTGTTCTGAACCTTAGAGACCGGACTGGAGGGAACCCTGTTCTGAACTTTAGAGACCGGACCGGAGGGAACCCTGTTCTGAACCTTGGAGACCGGACCGGAGGGAACCCTATTCTGAACCTTAGAGACCGGACCGGAGGGAACCCTGTTCTGAACTTTAGAGACTGGACCGGAGGGAACCCTGTTCTGAACCTCGGAGACCAGACCGGAGGGAACCCTGTTCTGAACTTTAGAGACCGGACCGGAGGGAACCCTGTTCTGAACCTCAGAGACCGGACCGGAGGGAACCCTTTTCTGAACCTCGGAGACTGGACCGGAGGGAACCCTTTTCTGAACTTTAGAGACCGGACCGGAGCGAACCCTTTTCTGAACCTTGGAGACCGGACCGGAGGGAACCCTTTTCTGAACTTTAGAGACCGGACCGGAGGGAACCCTGTTCTGAACCTTAGAGATGGACCGGAGGGAACCCTGTTCTGAACCTCAGAGATGGACCGGAGGGAACCCTGTTCTGAACTTTAGAGACTGGACCGGAGGGAACCCTGTTCTCAACCTTGGAGACCATACCGGAGGGAACCCTTTTCTGAACTTTAGAGACCGGACCGGAGGGAACCCTGTTCTGAACTTTAGAGACTGGACCGGAGGGAACCCTGTTCTGAACCTTGGAGACCGGACCGGAGGGAACCCTGTTCTGAACCTCAGAGACCAGACCGGAGGGAACCCTGTTCTGAACTTTAGAGACCGGACCGGAGGGAACCCTGTTCTGAACCTTGGAGACCAGACCGGAGGGAACCCTGTTCTGAACTTTAGAGACCGGACCAGAAGGAATCCTGTTCTGAACATCAGAGATGGACCGGAGGGAACCCTGTTCTGAACTTTAGAGACCGGACCGGAGGAAACCCTGTTCTGAACCTTGGAGACCGAACCGGAGGGAACCCTTTTCTGAACTTTAGAGACCAGACCGGAGGTATCCCTGTTCTGAACCTTAGAGATGGACCGGAGGGAACCCTGTTCTGAACCTCAGAGATGGACTGGAGGGAACCCTGTTCTGAACTTTAGAGACTGGACCGGAGGGAACCCTGTTCTGAACTTTAGAGACCGGACCGGAGGGAACCCTGTTCTGAACCTTAGAGACCGGACCGGAGGGAACCCTGTTCTGAACCTTAGA
>JAOPJH010000076.1:14096890-14116153 GCA_027122575.1 Merluccius polylepis
TATATGACGGAAAAGAACCAACAATTTTAAATCTGAAAGCAAAATTAGGAAACAATAACACAGAATCTGCACCTGAGCGGTTTACTATGAAATCAATGCAAATCAATAAGGAATTGGGCAGCTGAATGACACATTACAATATAATGATCATAGTGGGCTAATATGTTATTACAATTTCCATAGATGCTCTCCCCAAAACTGCTAATTGCAACAAAGTTATCCTAATGGTTTTATGTACCTCACCAACCATAACACTGGCTGCTCTTTTTTCTTTTCTTTTTTTACAGGAATCTGCACAGAAAAGATGAGTTTTAAAGTTAAAACACGGTAAGTTGTATCTTTGTTATCTCGTTTAAAAGATGAATGTTAATTGAAAACGTTAAACAGATGCTAATTTTACTAAGTTCTTGACTTCTATGACTTGCCTGGTTAAATAAAGGTAAACCCAAATCCATATGGGTTTACCTCCATACCAATGTGGCCCTGATTGAATTGGTCCATTTGTGCCCCATATAGTGCGCTGTTTAGGATATCACCATTTTGTAGTGTTTGTAGTGAAATGTGAGTGTTCAAATTTGCTTCCCTTTGCACTCCTTAATACCCACAATGCACCGTAAAAGAGGTGTACAACTGATCACACTTACGCGCACTATATCTCATGACCTATAGCAGTTTTCATTGTCGTCGGATTCACCCAATAGGGCTTGTAGGCCTACGTCAGAATGCATCATGGGATTCATTGTTGGGCGAATCAGGAGAGTTGTAGTACTGTAAAATCCTAAATCAACGTAAATGTACCCTAACCCAGGCTAATGAAAACTTTGTTTTGCCACGTCTCGCATGAGAAACTCTGTGGCAGGTTCAAACACAACAATGTCTCCCCATAATGAATCATTTCACAATTAATTACTAAAGAATGACCAACAACTGCCAGCACAATAACTAACATTCCAATGCTCCCATGCTTCCAAAATGGCGGTGGTCATTGCGATCTGACGTTGTGATGTACAAGCCCATTAGAGATCCGGCACATAAGATAAGATAAGATTGTTTATTTGTCATTGCACCCCGTGACAGGTTCTGTCACGGGGTGCATGAGGTCACCCATTGTTTTACACACAAACATTATAAACATTATAGATTTCACGTTATGGGCGCCGCCATTGCTGGAGATTTTTTGCAACCAGCAGTGAAAACGATCCATATTCGGCACATTGAGGGCGAGAATTTAATGGCCACCCCTCAGTAGTCTGACAAATAATTAGTGTCCGGATCCCCTTTATGCTTATTCTCTAAATAGTGTTCATATATAAATACAGAAGGTAAGTTATATGGGAACTCATTCAGGTAGCGGCTACGTCCTCTTTATCAGACCGCACCCAGAAGTAAACATGACATATGTATATGCGCTGCTTATGTGTATCCTTACACATAAAGTAGTACCACTACAATAGACAATATAATCTATTAAAAAAATACTCAAATGGAACTCAATGAATTCTAACATTTATACATTTAGAAATAAAAACATATGGGAAACAACATTTTAGTAATGACATGGCAACGGGGAAGCTTTCTAAATGTAGTCCCATCCGAGTCCGGTCCAAGTTGACAGTTATTAACGCTTTGTTTAGCGCATTAATTTTTAGACTGGTGATAAGACTGCTTATGTTACGATCACGTCATAGCGGTGCACATCATTGAAAAATAATCAACACCTCTCCAGCCAATCAGAATCGAGTATTCACCCGGGCCATGGTATAACACAGAATAGCTTGGATTTTAATTTATTTACATTTTTCAGCTCAATTATTTTGAAATAAATGTTTTCTCTATGTCACATGGAGTTTGTGATTTCTGTTGCAGAAATTCATTTGGGGCAACAGCGCCACCATTCATTGACTACTTGAAAGAAATTCTACGAAGATATCCAGATGGTGGACAAATTCTGAAGGTAGTTGCAAATTAATGCCTTGTAGTGTTTCATTGCATTTACACAAGATGAGACCTCAGCCAGTGTTAGTGTGAAACATTGATTAACATAGCAGTCTATATGAAGCGTAGGGCGCAACACTTACACAACTAGTCTTATAGCTTTATAATGACTGACCCACCTTCCTGACCAATCAGCGGCCGCCACTGTTACTGATATGTTGGCTCCTTACCAGCCAGTGGGCAGCGTTAAGTCCCTTGCTTAATATTTGTAGCACGACCCAAATAAGAAATAGAATCATATTGTTTTATCAGCACAAAGCACACAGAGCACAAATGTAGCATGGCTGTATCTTTTCGCTTGCTTCGAAAAGGACACAGCCATGTGCTTTGGGCTTGAGACCCGCAGGCGGGACTCTCCTAGCTGTTCTCAAGTCTAGGCTTAAATCCCAAGGTGCTTATTCCTTTGGAGCCCAGAGGCTTTGAAATGTCGGGATAAGGCTGGCAGAATCAGTGACAACTCTTAAACCACTTCTTAAAATGCACTAGACTGGCTTTCATATAATGTCATCGTTTTACCTTTTTATTAAAATGTCTTTTTTTTGTACTATGGGCTTTGTGCACATAAAAATGGAACAAGAAGGAGAGAGGAAAGCAAATGACTGCAGGTCGGAATTGAACCTGGGTTGCTACAAGGCGTATTGATTTACCTACATATTACATACAGTATACACCTTATTTATCAGTTATTTAGTATACACCTTATTCCCATTTACAGAAAATATTTGAATACCATTTTGTTTAATTGAATAGATCTTGTCTTGATTTAAAGTACGTTATTGTTCAATTTGGCTATTTATTAACGTTAACATTAACACCCAGAGGTCAGAGAGCTCCTAGACCAGCATATTAACAAATAAGTGAATAACCCAACAATATGTGTATTATGCCAATCCCCATTGTTTACACAGGAGTTGATCCAAAATGCAGATGATGCCGGAGCCACAAAAGTTGTTTTCATCCATGATGAGAAGAATTATGGTCATGAGAGTATTTTGAATCGTAAATTTGGAAAATATCAAGGTATCTGTTCATTTATTTATCCCCAAGCAAGTGATTATTATTATTATTATTATTATTATTATTATTACAGATATATAATACAACATTGCCTAATTATTTTCTACATTTAATTATTTTGTTTTTTAGGTCCTGCTCTCTATGCCTACAACGATGCAAAGTTCACTCCAGTAGACTGGAAAGGAATCCAAGATACAGGAAGAAGTGTCAAGCTTAAGGACCCAAACAAAGTTGGCCGGTTTGGGATCGGCTTCTACTCTGTGTATCACATCACAGGTACAACTATGCAATTAGCTAAATTAGCCCCACAAATTCTGCAGTCAATAGTGTTTCCCATGTATTCTACAGTGTATTCTAATTATATTTCTATGTATACTATTTATTTTCATTTTATTCTCAGATGTGCCATGGATCTTAAGCTCAGACCGCCTTGCCATGCAAGACCCCCAAGAGGATCTTTTTGGAAAAGGATGTGGGGGGTTTCAGTGGACTTTGGCTGATAATGAAGACCAGGAAAATGTCAAGAAATTCAAAGATCAATTTAAGCCATTTGAAGACATTCTCCAACATATAAGCCAAAAGAAGTGGACGGAGGTTGTCCTCGAAGATCAGCACTTTGATGGGACACTTTTCAGGTTTCCTTTGCGCGATGAGATATCTGAAATCTCAGATAATGTGTACAACTCCAACAAAGTTGCTGAGCTTTTTGACAGCTTCATTGCAGATGCAGAGTTATGTCCATTGTTTCTAAAAAGTGTGAATTCAGTGTCTTTAATACATGTCAAGGCAGACGGCTCTGTTAAGGTCATGCTTGAGGTGACTTGTTCTGAAAAAGTAGTTTTGGAGTCAAGTGATGAATCAATCATCAGGAGCTCAACAAGCTTTAAAGAAATAACTGTCACATCAGAAGACCATAAAGAAACAAAGAACTGGCTCTTGACTACTTGTTGCATGAAAGAGGGCAATGTGCCAAAACTGGATTCACTTGCTGAGAAGTTATGTTTTCTACCACAAGTTGACTTGGCATTTCTATGTGGTCAGAATAGAGACAGTATCGACAGTAGATTGAGTTGCTTTCTCCCACTTCCTAACAATGAATCCAACAAGACTGGACTTCCACTTTATGTAAACGCATGCTTTGGCCTCACGGACAACCGAAGACATATCAAGTGGCAAGAAGAAGATCAAAAACATGACGAGGGTGCCATGTGGAATGAATTGCTGGTCAAAGAAGTACTTCCACAAGCATATCTCAGGATCCTTAAAGATGCCATTGAACTATCCAAAGACTCTGTGCTCTCTCTCTCCTCTGTGTATGGTCTTTGGCCAGACATTACACACACTGAACATAAAGAGAAATGGCATGCAGTTGCCCAGGATGTTTTACAATGTTTATTTAGAGAGGATATCGCTGTACTCTCTCTTGCTGCGGATGAAAAAAGATTTGTTCGTCCTTCAGAAGCTGTGCTGCCCTGTGATTCTTCAACAAGCCCTGAAATATCAGCTGTCATTCAAAGCACTTTGATTTCCTGTGGAGTTAACCTTGTGAAAATCCCAGAATGGGTGGAAAGAGCGATTGAGAAGGCATACCCACATCCTGAAACCCTAAAACGAGTTACTCCAACCTTTATCAGGACAATTCTCAAAACAAATTTGCAGAATGTCCCAAAAGAGGACAAGATATCTCTTTTGGAATATGTTTTGAGCGATGGAACATACGAAGAGCTCCAGGGCCTTCCACTGCTGCCTCTCAGTGACGGCACTTTCAGATCCTTTACAAACAAAGAGGAAGACGTCGCTTTCATCGATAGCAATGCATTTCCAAGGTAAAATACCTGTTTTCATAGATGACCAATCTATATCCCTCCCCTGTGTCTGTATAGTGTATGGTTTGATTATTTTATTATTATTATTTATTATTTACAAATAACACTAATATAAGGCGATCTTCCATCAGTGTTTATAAGTAATTTAGTAATTATTCATTGTGGGTAGTTGGGTAGGTCAATACATTTAGATAATTAACATGAAAGCAACTCATTCTTTGGACAGGTCCCTGCTGCCTGGTTGCAAAAACCTCTTCATCCCTCACGACCTGAGCACCACCTGCCAAACACATCTGAAAACGCTTGCCACAAGAGGTAGGCATATTGTTTTATGTATCATGTATTTAAACAAATAAACACCTTATCTGCATGCATTTAATGGAGTTTTCAAATGGTCTATTTTCCAGATCTATTTAATGTCATCAACATTGATGCAGCCAAGGTCGCTGAATATGCAAAGAGGTATTTGCCTATGGATTGGAAACAGGGAAAGGAGCATGTCACCTGGGAAATTGGAAACTGCCTGCATCCACCAGCCGGATGGCTTCAAGATTTCTGGAAATTCCTTAACACTCATTTCAGAAAGTTAAGTGGTTTCACCGGCATTCCTTTAATATCCATCGAGTCCCAAGTGGATGTCACACAGCCCATGTTACTTGCAAGAATACAACAGAACACAACCCTAATTTTTCAGAGAAGCAAACAAACTTGCTTGCCAGAGCAGATTGCTAAATTGGTGAGCAATGTTGGGGGCACTGTTGTGAAAGGAGAAGAGTGGCTTAAACACGAAGACATAGATTCTTATGTGCTGCCCCCTTCTCCGCTTAGTGTCATGCAAGTCTTCGTGAACACAGATTCTCATCATCTCATCGAAGTAATTCGGGCAGTTTCTCATGATGACAGAGAGGAACTTAAGAATTATCTATGTCGCCTGGATTCTCTCTCAGCCAGAGAGCAGAGAGTTCTCTCCAAGTTACCTGTGTTCCAGACCATGAAGGGATCATGTGTTGATTCTCAATCAAAGAAGGCTGTGCTTTTGGGTTCGGGGTTAACGATACCAACAGAACTCCCTATGCCTGACAACGTAGTACAGTGTGTCACTGAAGCCGATCGCAGACTTCTACAACTACTCAAAATTGATATCCTTGATATGTCTCAAGCAGCTAGTCTCCTGATAGACTGTGTTAAGTCTTTTGGAGAAGATGATACAGAGAAAACGATGACTTGGATTTTAGAGCATGGCGGTGTCCTTTTCTCTCAAAATAAAGCCTTAAAAGCAAAATGTAAGGAGTTGAACTTCATTCAACTCAATGGAGTGAGGAAAAAGGCATCACAATTCTTTGATCCTACAGTTGAAACCTTTAAGGATCTTTTTGAATTGGACTTCTTCCCACCAGCTGTGTACACACAAACAGCACAGATGCTGAAGAGTTTAACAGAACTTGGATTGCTAAACAAGGAAGCGGATCTCACCACTTTACATTTGTTGCATGCGGTCAAACAGATTGAGAATTTGCAACTAGACTCTCAAAAGAAGGCTGTCAAACGAGCGGAGGTCATTCTTAGTCTGTTCAATACAAATGATATGCTTTCCAAATTCTCAAAACCACAGCTCGAAAGCCTCTTGACAATGAAATGGGTGCCATGTGTTGAACCCAAAAAACAAAACAAGGAGATGGAGAGAGTTTGTTTCTTCTGTCCACGTGAAATACGACATACAAAGTATGAGGACATTGTTGGGTATGTAATGCCCCTGAAAAGTGAGCCTAGTGAGAAGGTAGGCAATAAACTTGGCCTCACACACTTGCCCCCACCTGACAAAGTTTTGGAAAACTTGTCAGTGTTGTCATCAATTGCACAAACACTCATCGATCCAGATACAGATGTGGATTTCAAGAGAAAGCTGCATAGTATTTACAAGCACATGCAAGATCACATTCATGAGTTCACACAAATCGTGACTAAAGACACAAACTGCTTTTGGGCACACAACAAGTTTGTTTCACTTATGGATCTAGTTCTTGACTACCCTCCAAATCTAGATCTGAGTTCTTACATTGGGAAAATTCCAAAAGAATTTCTTCCTTACCGGAAGTTGCTCAGCCATTTTGGACTAAGGGAGTGCCTTTCAGGGAAAGAAATAATTGAGATTCTTAACCAGCTCAAAAAATCCATTGAAGAAAGGCCCATACCAATTGGGAGTTCTGGTGAGCTGAAGATGGCAATAGAAATTGTTAACTGGATGGGGAGAGAGAAGAGGATGGTTGAAGACGACATCCCTGTTCCAGTCATTGCAGATGGTGAACATTTTACCTTAAAGCCACTGTCAAAAACAGTCTTCTGTGACATCAGCAAAGATGGGTTGGAGGCACTCAAACATAGTCAGGAAGAATTCTATGTCATTCATGCAGAGATACCAAGAGCAACTGCAGAGTGGCTGAAAATCCCACTGCTCAGCACACGTATACTTAGCCCTGAGATGTTAGGAATAGAACAATGTGGACAGTCGGAACCAATTACAATGCGGATTCATAACATTCTAAATGAGTATGATGAAGTAAATGACATCTTTAAAGAGCTGATTCAAAATGCTGAGGATGCTAGAGCAAGTGCCTGTAGGTTCATGCTGGATTTCAGAGTGCACAGAGACCCACCAGAAAGTCTTTTTGACCCTGGAATGACTGCTTGTCAGGGGCCTTGTCTTTGGTCGTATAATGATGAGCTATTCACAGAGGATGATTGGACCAATATTGTCAGAGTAGGATCTGCCTCAAAGGAAAACATGGTTGATAAAATCGGAAAGTTTGGCCTCGGATTCAATACAGTGTTTCATGTGACAGATTGTCCCTCTATCCTTAGTGGCAATCATCTCCTCATACTGGATCCAAATGTAACACACTTGAAGAAGCACATAAAGGAAAAAACAAATCCTGGAATTAGACTTGACCTCACTCACCAGAATCTCTTGAAGTGGTTTCCTGGGCAGTTCAAATCCTATGAAAACATCTTTGACTGTAATTTTAGTAGGCACAGTACTGATAACCTCTACCAAGGCACTCTAATCAAACTACCCTTCCGAACACAAGAAGAGGCTTTCAAGTCCGAAATCAGCACAAAAGTATATGACAGGCTCAATATTGTTGATTTTCAAAAACACTTCATGAGCAATTCACAAATGTACCTGCTCTTTCTAAAAAACATCAATCTTGTTTCTCTACAAAATATCACAGAAAATGCCTCAACTCCTCCACGAGATGACCAAATAAAGACACATTTTAGAGTCTCAAAATCCATTGTGAGTAGCATGAAGATACCAGATGAAACATTGAAAGAGCAAACTGAAGCTGTTAATAGCTTGGTCAGTGTTGATAAAAAATGCAAGGAATTTATTGACTGTCACACAGCACACATTGTCCAAATCGAACAAAAAGATGAAAGTGAATCAGTCCAGTTCTGGCTCCTATACAATTGCTTTGGAACACAACAGAGCCTCCAAATGATTCACGATAAAAAGAAACAAGCCAAGTTCTCTCTGCCTGTAAGTGGGATTGCTGTGCCTCTCAACAAAAATCCCAAAACAAAGAAATGGGTGACTTCAAAAACAGAACTCATCGGACAAGCCTTTTGCTTCCTTCCTCTATCCATTCAAACGGGTCTTCCAGTGAATGTAAACGGAGCATTTGCAGTGACATCGAATCGGAAGGCTCTATGGGCAAAGGGAGTAAAACATGAGTGGAACAAGGCTCTCCTTCAGGACCCTGCAAAATCAGCATATATCACTGTTCTCTCGGTATTGAAGGATATGTCTGAAAACAAGCACTTGGAAGGCTACTGTTACTACACCTATTGGCCTAATCTTGAGAAAGTGACAGAACCATTTAAACCTTTGGTTGATGCTTTTTACTCTGCTGTTGTCCAACACAATGCAGAGATCTTCAGTGATGGCAAGGACTGGTGTAGCTTCAACAAGGCCATCTTTTTAGATGAAAGCATTGAAGGGCACAAGCAAATTGGTGCACTTGCAATGGAGGTAGCACAAAGCCATGTAAAAGCACCCAACCATGTGGTTCCTCTTCCATTTTGGCTTAGAAACAGCTTTAAAAAGGCCGGCTTTCAAAAAGATATAGAGAGCAGAACATGGAACTGGGAGAGATTTTATGAAGAAGCCATTTTTATGAATCTGGCTACCATGGATGCTGAAAGAAGAAATGATTTTGTGCTGCATGCCATTGACCTTGACATGACTGAAATTGATGATCTACTGAGGCGCTATCAATGCATTCCTACAAAGGGTGGACAACTCCAATTCATCAAGAAAGTTGTCAATCCTACTGGAAAAGTAGCCTGTCTTTTTGGACATATAGAAGGACGCTTGCTTGAGGGAACCAAAAATGACTTTTGTGCCCCTAGACGGATTCAACGCTTGTTGGAACTTGGAATGTTGAATGACCATATCCCATTGGAGGAGATCGCACAAAGAGTTGGCAGACTCAATAATGTGTGGAATAAAGACAAACACAAAGCATGTGTACATTTGAAATGTATTCTGGAACAGTTGAGGAGTCATCTGCATGATAAGGACTCTCTCTACTGGGAATCAATAAGGAACACTGCCTTTCTTCCAGCCTTTTCTCCAGTGAGTGACACTGAGTCGGAAAGGGTAACACTTCAAAAGCCCATTGATGTTTTTAATGAGGAATACTGCCACCTTGTGAACATGACAGAGCCTGTGATGGATCACACCAACTTGGAAATACACAGAACTGACTCAGTCTTAAACATTTTGAGACTTCGTCAAAGTCCACAACTTGAGACAGTGCTACAGCAGCTGGAAAGCACTGGTTTAAAATGCCAGACCTCCAACGATACAAACCTTCATAAAATAGCCATAAAATGCTATACATTTCTGGAAAAGTGGCTCAGTGACCATGGAGATACCCCACTCATTTCAGAAAGGGCACATTCATTTCCATTCATTCTTGTTGACTGCAAGTTTGTCCATGCAAAATATGTGGCAGAAAATGAGGACTTTGAAGCCAAGCCATACCTTAATTTACTTCCAACTGTCTTTGCTCATTTCAAGCGCCTCTGGAAAAGTGTTGGTGTTCATAGGAAATTCACAAAAAGTCAGTATCTCACTGTACTCCAGGAATTACATGCTGCAAATGGACGGAATCCCCTTCCAAAGTCTGATCTCATGATCTGCCTCACAGTATTGAATGGTTTGTACAAGACTGAAGAGAAAATACAAGGCTATCTCATCCCCAATGAACATGGGGTTTTGCAACCTGCAGCAGAGTTATTCTTCAATGACAGTCCCTGGATGCCGCTCAATTTAGGAGTGACTTTGTGCCATGAGAATATTTTTCGAGCGATGGCACGCCATTTTGGAATCAAGACAACCAAACATCAAACTCTGGAAAATCACTTAGTTGAGAACTTGTCACCATTTGACTTTGACTTTGAACAGCGAGAGGAACTGACAGTGAGAATCAAAAACATTATTATGGCCTATCCATCCAAGAAGGATATCCTGAAAGAGCTAATCCAAAATGCTGATGATGCAGAAGCGACAGAAATCCACCTTGTCTGGGACAAAAGAAACCATGGCATCAAAAAAACATTTGGAAAAAGGTGGAATGAACTGCAGGGCCCCGCATTGTGTGTTTACAACAACAAGCCATTTTCTGTTGCAGATCTGAAAGGCATCCAGCAGCTTGGAGAAGGAGGCAAATGTAACACTCCAGGCAAAACAGGAAAATATGGAATTGGATTCAACTCTGTGTATAATATCACGGATTGCCCTTCTATCTTAACTGGAGACAAATTACTCTGCATTTCTGATCCCAATCAAAAATACATAACAAATCCATCAGGGAAAATTAATGGCTGTGGGTACAACCTTGATTCAGATTTTAAGAAGACATACCTTGATGTCTACGAGTCATTTCTGCCCAACGAATTTCTTCTTGAAGAAGGAACGATGTTCAGATTACCTCTGCGAATGGGTAAAATGGCAAACGACTCTAAAATCTCAAACCAGGGTGTCACTGACAACGACATCAATGAGCTCTTCTCAACCCTTGTTGCTGATCCAGAGGGGTTAATTCTCTTCACAAAGAATATACAGAAAATACAAACCCATAAAATTGAACACTCTGGAAAACTAGAAAATGTATTTAAGGTTGAAAAAAGCTTCCCAGACAAAAGCTGCAAGGAAAGAACTTCTTTTCAAAACCATCTACAAAATGCCTTGACATCTGAGCACTCAGTAACACCATACCAGGCAATTTACAAAATGCAGATTTCAACCTTTTGCTCCTCCTCTAAAAGCCAACGTGAATGGGTAATCGCTGATCAGTTTGGCTCATTTAAAGGTGACACCGGTAGAAAATTCGACAAGCTTCCTCAAGCATCGGTTGCTGCATGCCTGGCATGTAAGCCTGACAAGGCTTTACAAGGTGGAATATTTTGTACACTTCCACTACCTGTCCAAACTGGACTTCCAGTCCATGTGAATGGAAACTTTGAAGTAGACTCATCCAGGAGGGATCTATGGAAAGAGGATGGCCAAAGTTCCAAAGTAGATTGGAATGGAGCACTGAAAATCGACATCATAGCTCCACTGTACACAGACCTACTTCATCACATCTGCTGTACCATTGCAAAAGTGAACATCCGTTTCAAGTGTGACATTTCAAATTGGCTCAAAAGCTCTTACCTTTGTTTTTTCCCTTTTGTATCAAAAGATATTGCTTCTGACTGGCATGAAATGATACATGAGGTGTACAGATCAATTTGCAGCAGGGGTCTTGATGTTATTCCAGTGTTGAAGAGCTCAGTACGAGACATTGCACACGGGTCAATTAGGGAGTACTCTTTTGAATGGTGTAATGTCAAAGAGGCAGAACAAATTGAGGCACCTCACTTGATACACGAAGAAGACATGACATCTCTCGGTGTCATTTTGGAGAGTCTTGGAATGAAATTGGTTCCTAGCAACATGGCTCAAATTTGGAAAAGTTTCAATGCTGCTGGGGTAAAAGTTAAAGTGGTCAGCCCTTCAACGGTGGCACATTTTCTCAGAGAAAAACCACTCAATGATCCTACCAAAACTGAGATGGGTTTACCATTGCCAATCAACCAAACACGGATTAAAGATGGAGCCACATGTGAAAAGCTGTTGTCTTTCTGCTTAGACAAAGACTTGAAAATGGGTAAAAAGAAAAAACCTGATTCAATTAGTGGACTCCCACTACTTCTTACAAGTGACCAAGTTTTGAGTCTGTTTGATTCCAGCCATCCTAAACTGATCACCAGACATGAGTCTCTGATTTGTGGATATGAGATGGATTTTGCTGATTTTAGGACAAACGTAAAGCACCTTGAAGTTCTACAACCCAACTTTGTTAAAAAGTTAACAATTCCTCATGCAGAGAAGTATCTGAGAGCTATACTTCTCCATCTCCTCACAGAGTGTGAGATTGATCCACTCTTGAAACTCCACGTAGCAAACCCATCAATAAAGACGTGGTTGAAATGTACTTGGAATTTTTTGACAAGTCAAATTTCCCAATATCAAGGCAACGAAGAAAGTATGACATTAGGTAAAGTTAGGAAGCTTTTCGATGACTGTCAAATGTTACCAGTTATGTGCCCAAGGTTAAAGAACAAACCCTTCCTGCAAACCATGATGAGCATGCCAAGTGTGATTAAATTTGAAACAAAGGAAGGCATATCAAGCATTCTGTTTAAACTTGGATGCATGAAGCTTCACACTTCATTCTTCTTTGAGTTGGATGAACCGGTGCTGACCCTGCTGAACCCTGAGCTTTTGGATACAAGGGATCAAAGCTCTGTGTTGGACTTTGTTTTCAAACTAAATCATTCAGAGTTTTGCAACCTTTCTCATTTTGAGCTAAATGATCTACAGGTGTTTCTACAGTCGGGGGCATCCAATTCAAAAAACAATCCTAAGAATTCAGAGAAAGCTGAGTATCAGAGAAAGCTCAAATCTTTGCCAATATTTGAAACGCTACAAGGCAAACGAGTCAGTATTGATGGCTCTGGGCAGGTATTCATCATCAACGGCATGGAAACGTTTTCAGACTTATTAAATCTGAAAGGGAACAGCAACATTTTTCTCAAAAACACTTTAGTGAATGAGCAACTCTCAAATCTAGAAAACTTCCAGATTCAAATGCTCTCTGATCTTCAGTATTTTGTTAAGTTCATTCTGCCTGGCATACATACATTGTCAGAGGCACAGCTTCTTTGCTCCATCAAAATGTTGTTGCAACTGCAAAATGATTTAAGGTACCATGAATATGAAGACAACATCATCTCCACAATGACGGGAGTAAAGCTGATTAAGAGCATCCATGGAAATTTAGAGATGGCATCATACTACTTTGATGAAGATGTGGAGTTGTACAAGTTAATGCTGCCTCAAGAGAAATTTGTGCCTCAAGGATTTTGGGATGTGATTTGTGACACATCATTTAAGAGAATACAAGCAAGACAATTGCTATGCAAACTTGGAATGAAGCATGCTGTATCAAACAAGGAGATCATTGATTTTGCATACCAAATAGAATCTGAGTCTAAAGGGAAATGTGAGCTGGGAGACTTACAAAAGAAATCATCAAAACTACTGCGGACTACAATTAAAAAGGCAATTGATGACAAAGTTGATCAAACAAACTTGATGCTGTCCTTGGCTGACATCAAATTTATTTTACCAGTGCAAATTAGAGAAGAACTGTGCACCTTTCATAGTCCAGTTTCGGTTGGGAGGACAACTGTAGCTTTCAGGGGGTCATTGATTAAAAATGATCCTCAGCATCAAGACTTGATTTGGACATCTATGCCAATCATAGCTTTACCAGGTTACATCTCACATGAGATCAAAGAAATGATAAAGAGGGCTGGAGCCTTTGAAAAACCTCCCATGCAGTCTGTCACCAAAAACATGGAGAACATCTGTCAGTTACCTTGTCAGTCTACTGACTTAATCAAAACCAGGGCTATGGTTTTCAGGCATTCGTATGCTTTCTTAAACACAACAACATTTCTAGGTGAGGGCTTAACTTGCCTCCCTGTTGTGTTAGTTGAAAAGGACACACAACTGGTAAAGGCCGAAGAGACTTCTCTTAGACTGCCCTATGACTTGGACTTAAGGCCCTACTTGTACAAAATCCAAGCACATGATGGAAAGTATGCAGACTTCTTCAAGGCAATTGGTGTAACTGAGGAACCGACATTAGAGCAGTATTGTCATGTTCTCACAGCAGTTTTTCACGATTCCTGTGAACTCACACACTCACACGCAAACCAAATGAAAACCATCAGGCGAGCTGTCGGGCAGATATTTGACCTAATTCAAACACAGAACAAAGAATCCCTCAAATTTTCTGAGATTTTGTACCTACCGTCAAAAGATGGCAGACTATACCCCTCAAACACACTCTACTTTAATGACACGGTATTTCAGGCAAGCAGGTTGGAGGGAGCATTGAAAGAAAAACTGCAGCTACTTGAGAAACTTAGCATATGCTATTTGGGGGACGATGTGTATGAGCATCAGCGACTGTTGCAAATGTTGCCAAAAAACCTTCAGCCCAAAATGCTCTCTCAGTGTACCAATGAGAGTGTGGTGGAGTCAAACATGGACACTTGTCAGTATGGAAGAAACTGTGAATTCAGTGGATGGTTTGAGAAACACCTATCATCTATAGCCTTCAGACATGGACTTATCTGTCTCATAAGAGAACAGTCAAAAGGCAAAATCACACAAGAAGATGCTGCGGAGATGTGCGAGAAGACATTTGGCAGTATTCAGATCATCTGCTGCAGCAGCCTTGAGACACAGCTCTGTTTGGATCAACAGCCACTGAATGATACAGTTGCGGAGGCCGACGTTTATGTCAAGAAAGAACACCAAGGATGCACCTTTTATTTGAAACACAATGACAACATGGACCCTAAAGTGATATATGAAGTAAACATGACATTGACAAAAGTGATAAATGCTCTACTAGAGAACAAACTTGCGTCAAATCACCTACTTGTCCTCGGGCATCTTCTGACATGTGATAACCTGGAGGAGGTCAAGAAAACACTGGCAAAGAATGAAATTCATGACAGTGCAGAAACTGACAACTCTGTGCTCTACCCAGCAGAACCTGGAAGTGCTATCCCAGATGATTGGCTCGATTGCCTAGATATGAACATGCTCAATAACTTTGAAGACGGCGAACATGTTGGCTATTTGAGCAATGACACCTACACTTATGTAGTTATTGTCAAGCAACTGCCTGGACCCACTGAACAACTGTCACGCAGGTATCAAATCCAGACCGGTGACCAAGAGTTCACTGAAGTGAGTTCACTTGAGCTCTATCAGTTTAAACGAGAAAAGAAGCCAAAACTGAAAAAGATGACCCTTAAATCGGAAGCATCTTGCATGGATCTGGCGCTACATGAAGGCTCAGACTGGAATGGAACAGAGGAAAACTCTGAGGAAACATCCTCACCAAGCAGGACATTGCCAGCATCTTTGGAGGAAGCCAAAAGAGAAATTGACAAATGTTTGGCAGATATCTGGACCCTTTCTGAAGAGTTGAAAAATGCAGCCATAAAAAGACTGTACCTTAAATGGCATCCTGACAAAAACCCAGAATTCATAGAGATTTCCACTGAGGCATTTAAATACCTGATGAACAGAATTGATGAACTGACAAATGGCAAAACTACAGACTCCTCAAAGCCCAAATGGAATGACGACTTCAGGAATTTCTATGAAGCTTGGGATCAGGAGGCTAGGCGGCACAAGCATGGTCGAGAGAAATTTCATAGACGGTATCGCTCCTATGGTTACAACTTCTGGACGTATCATGAAAATGTCCCAAGGCCAAACAGCCAGGAGGCCCGTCGCTGGCTCCGACAGGCACACTGTGATTTGGCGGCAGCTAAGAAAGACATTGGCAGCAGGTGCACAGAATGGTGTTTGTTTAAGGTTCACCAAGTAGTGGAAAAAGCTCTCATAGCTGCAGAGTATAAAAGAAATGGCAAACATTCGGCTAAATGCACCATCTCCATTATCGCGGCACGAGTTGCTGGCTTCGATCCTCAATTAAGAAAGCTGACTCAAATAGTGGCCAGTGTACAGTTGCTTGGAGTGGATGCCAAGAAGACTCAATATCCAGACTGTCACCCCTCCCCACGCATTCCTAACGAACAATTCAATGAAATGAATGAAGGGCCAGCTGTGGATATGGCATCAGAGCTTCTGGGCATGATAGAGGCTTATGTTAATTGAGAATTTGTGATTAAATTCTGGGGGGGGGGAGGGGTTCTCTTAAAATGCCATTAACAAAATGTGGAAGTTAATCTTGAGTGAGATATCTTTTTTACATCGGTTTCTTTTTAAATGTCAATTATTTTATGGTTGTTTTATGGTTGTTTCTTTATATGTTGCGTTATGTTGATGTAAACACACTTTTCACTCTTTATTGAACAAACCAGAACCAGTGATTTCTTTAAATGACCAGTGAAGTTATTTTGTTTTGCGGTTTGTGTTTCCATATACTAACCCTTATTTTACTGTTGATGTAAACAATGTTAAGTTTGATATACAATGAAAAGATGTGTAGGCATTACTATTTGAAACTTTGACATGCAGTCAGTGAAACATTCCAGTTCATGTTTATATAAATGTTACTATGAATAAAGGAAAATAAATGAATGATTCTCATCACATTGTGTTTTTGTACATTCTTTCTTCAACAGAACAGTGGAATCGAAATACTAGAAAGGATGATTATTCATATATTTAAACAGGCAATAAAAGTTATGAGCTGACATCTTGACGCTTAGGTTCCTGGCATCAAGTCAGTACACGCAAATTTAAGACAAACATTTCAACTTGTTTAAGTAAAGTTTTCTTTTATTAAGAAATTATGTTATGAAAATAATGACAACTAACCACACACCAATTGCATCTTCTCATCGTCCAATCAAGAGTAAGTCTTATAGGAGCAAAGAGCTCAGTGTCTCACAGAGCCTGTGTGCTTTTCTTTCTTTTTTACTCAATCAACAGGAAGTAGCCTGAAGTTCATTCATTATAAAAACACTCCATCCATGTTTGCATTTCAAGTGAGTGGGCGAGGAGTCCATAGTTCACTTGATCCAGTCACTGTTATGTACTCACGTGAACCCACCAGGAGTGTCCATCCATCATCTCTTAATAACTTACACAAATCCTGTACATACTTACAGCAGACCTGAAGCCTGTTTTCAAAGTGGTTTGCAAATATAAAAGAAAAAGAAAAGTGTTCTTTTACATATTACATATTCAACTGATCTTAGGAAGGGGGGGGGGGTCTTGTACAGCCTATTACATTTCTGACTCACACAGCACATGCAAATCAAGAACTGAAAATGTTCACTTTGATGGCCCTGAAAACAACCGCCTGAATGTCTGTATATAGTGATTTGGGACATAGCAGTGTAGATATTCCACACAACAGACTTGTTGAGTTTATGCTCAAACCATGTTTGTATAGTTCACGACAAGAAGAAATCAACAAACAAAAAGTGTACACAATGATCCCCCTGATTGCACCTTCTCTATCCCTTCCACAAACTCTAGTCGGAGAGGGAACTGGATAAAGAGTTAAGGCTTAGTTTAACTCATTTGGCAAATACATTTTCCAATTCTTATATATCCTTACATTATAAATTGATGGTATCGAAAATGCGTTGCTGTGATCATGCAACTTAGAGATTGGTCATATTGCATTTTATTTGATCAAATTATGGAACTGTATGAAAGAATATATAGAACAATGGATGAAAACACAATGTTTAAAATTGAGTCAACCACAGCAGCACAGGGTTTTTCAATTTCAAAATAGTGTTTGATTAACCCTAACCCTAGTTTTCAATGACAATGATATGTGGCACATTTTCCATGAATAAAGTTTTGAATACTTCAGTGTATTTGTTCATCCTCCATCTAGAATTGAGCAGACTCCTTTGGAGGCATGAGTTATATCAAGGAGCCCTGAACAGAATAACGTTTTTCCATAACACCCTTTAAAATTTAAAAAAAACCTAAAAAACATCAGGATTAGACAAACACATGTAGATAAACATTAGATAAACACACAACACATTGGCCAAACCTGATTGGGAAACAAATATAGTAGCGTTTCATTTAGTGTGTAGCCTTTCGCTTGCTAGTTGTTTATAATTTATTCAGATTCATTCTAGTAAAATCTTTCTTTAAGAAAACACTTTTTTTCTCCGCATGGGTTATCATTGCTCCGGAAAAAAAAAAATATATAACCATAACATCGGGAACCAAATACATTTTCCGAAAACAACACAAGATGAAAGTTAAACAGATGCGGTTCAAGGTGCCCTATGACAAAAACCTATGGCGAACACAACTGACATTCTCAACCACAGAGCATTGCAGACGTAATGGCATGTGAATGGCACTGAGAAGTACTAAATCCTTTCACCCAACCCTGGAGTGTCCTGCAGCACATCCACATCCACGCTTGATCCCCAACCAAAGGCTGCTGGAAGCCAGAGTTGTTGCGGCCAGCGGGTGCGGTGGTGACGTGGAGATAAATAATTAGAACTCTTTACCGTTACTCAGTCAACATTTTTACCTCGTCCACCCACGTCCGACGACCCGCAGCGCCCCGTACCTCGTCCCCTCTCGCCAACGTTCGACTTCCCGAACGAGCGGACGCCTCAAGGCGGTCGCGCTATCCCACCCCACACCTCACATGTTGTAGGCCACGTAGATGGGGTCCAGCTGGTCGGCCAGGAAGCCGTCCCGGAGGTGCATGCGCTGCTTCTCCCCCCGGGAGTTGATGGGGATGACGCCGGGGTCCACGACCACCACCACCCCCACGATGAGGTAGTGCTCCTCCAGCACCACGTTGGTGACCAGCGCCACCAGGTCCAGCGCCTCCTGCTCCGAGCCCTCCAGCTCCGCCACCACCACCAGCAGGTTGGTCCACGTGAACACGGCGCTGGAGCAGCCAAAAACACACAACAAACACGCTTTGGATTGCTGTTGAACCGGCTTTTCTGCCTGAACGCGATGTACTTTTACATCGGGGCTCAAAACCTTTCTTTTTTTTCAACACTTAACATTTCTCTTTTAAATGATTGTCTTGTATTATCTTTAAATGAGTGTCCTTTAAATGTGCATTCTTGCCTATGTAAAACACTATGAACGTCCTCTGTGTTTAAAGGGTGCTATATAAATACTTGCCAATAGGCACCTCTCCACCTTTCTATTGATAGTTTATACAAACTACTACAATAGTCAGTCAGTCAGTCAGTCAGTCAGTCAGTCAGTCAGTCAGTCAGTCAGTCAGTCAGTCAGTCAGTCAGTCAGTCA
>JAOPJH010000076.1:14131886-14142257 GCA_027122575.1 Merluccius polylepis
TATATATATCCAGACTCAAACAAGCCTATGGACTTATCTATTTGCACCATTTAAAACACAATATTGCATTAAAGACAGTTTTCAAAATGGTCATTACTGAGTTAAACTTTAGTTTAAAATTTTGAAAAGTTGTAATCAGCAGTCAATAGAACACAATCATTAAATAACATTGTTCAAGTACTCAGAACTCAACCCAAGTAGAAAAAAATGTAGTAAAATGTAAACTACACAGGGTAAACACAAAAGTGCACTTTTCAAATCAGATCATACCGTGCATCTAAAGTGTGCATCAGTGTCTTAAATCCCACGTTTTCCACAGGTTTGAACGGCACCATATCCTTAGTGAGATAGCATGTGACCACCTTAGTCACCGCCTCACAAACTTTCCATTGTTTTCTGCTTTTATCTTATTTTTTCGACGGGGTTAATGCCTCGGTCAATGATAATTGTTGATATTTGGGGTCCTCGTGAGATACCGATGAGTGGGGTTGTACCGGCCTGAGTGAAACACTCTGCATTTTCCTTTGGATGCTTCCTTTTAAAGGTGGTTGAATAGATTTGTCGTATTCCCTCTTGAAGTGCCGACAGTTGCCCGACAAAGTTTATAGATTACTTTATTTTGAGAAATGTCTAACTTTGCATAGCCGAACCACTGCCACACTACTGATGTCGAGTAATTTTTTTGCACCAGCTGCTAGCTCAATTGTTTTTCAAATACATCACATATCCCTATGATAGACACGTACTATTGCTAGCTATTGACGTTTTATGTGAAGTTTGGGAACATTAGTAGGATGATAAATAACGATCTCTACGATTCACCTGAAAAGTAGATTGTGGACATCTTCAAGATTGATCATGATCGCCCACCGCAGACACCTGCGCCTGCTGAGCTGCAGCAGTCTCCAGTTCCTGCTGAGCTGCAGCAGTCTCCAATTCCTGCGGAGCTGCAGCAATCTCCTTTCCCTGCTGAGCAGTAGCAGGTTCCAGTTCCGACGCCGCGGTGGATTCCAGTTCTTGAATCAGTTCCTGAGTCAGGGGTCCCAGCCGACGTCTCGTCTGTTCCTGATTCCCTGTTGGCGGTACGGCCGACCCCTGCTCCTCGTTCCCTGTCGGCAGTCTGGTCGACATCTGTTCCTGCTGAGCTGCAGCAATCTCCCGTCCCTGCTGAGCTGCAGCAGTTTCCTGTCCCTGCTGAGCTGCAGCAGATTCCAGTTCTGGCCCCGCGGCGGATTCCAGTTCCGGCCCCGCGGCGGATTCCAGTTCCGGCCCCGCGGCGGATTCCAGTTCCTGAGTCAGTTCCTGAGTCAGGGGTCCCAGCCGACGTCTCGTTTGTTCCTGATACCCTATTGGCGGTCCGGCCGACCCCTGCTCCTCGTTCCCTGTCGACAGTCTGGTCAACATCTGTTCCTGCTGAGCTGCAGCAGTCTCCTGTCCCTGCTGAGCTGCAGGAGGTTCCAGTTCCGGCCCCGTGGCGGATTCCAGTTCCGGAGAAAGTGCAACACTAAACCACTACCAGTAGAGTAAGGATTTCACAAGAACGAGTTTCAAGCATACCAATTCCTAAGTTAACCGATTGCTAGAATACAAAGGAGATAAGTGCAAAAGTACTAAGCGCAGATTATCAAAGTAAGAGCCAGCACATACAAACATAATGATTGCAAAGTGTTTGTTTCTTTTTTGTGGGAGGGGGATCCCTACATGGTCTGGCTCCGCTCTATATCTCAGAACTCTTAACCCCTTATTCTGCTCCAACACCCCTCAGATCAGAGAATCAAATGCTGTTAAAAGTTCCATTGTCCGGGGATAAAACAAAGGGGATCATGCTTTTACTGTTTTAGCTCCAACGCTGTGGAACAAACTTCCTTTCAGTATTAGATGAGCTGAGTCACTGCCTCAGTTTAAGTAACGTTTTAAAACCCACCTGTACAGGCTGAGATTTGGCTCATATTTTGTGTTATCTCTCTGTGGTGTGATGGGGGCGTAGTTAGTAAGCGAGTATTGAGTGATGGACTATATATGTACTCATGTTTGTATCTGCTCTGGCCCCCTACAGTGAGGCCGGGTCCAGTTCCCTGTCGCCAGTGGGCCGACCGGATCATTGTGTTTGGATCAGTGTTTGGATTATTGTGTGGGCGGCAGTCGGAACCGTGGGGTTGAGGCACGAGGTATCGGCCCAAGCGGGAAAGAAAGACAATAAAAAAGACTATTGCCGTGAACCTGCCTGGTTTATTCCCCCCTCCGAACCCGGAGTAGCAGCATCGTTTGCTACACTCTCCATGTTTGACCACTTCCTGAAATCTGTATTTATTACAATTTTTGGTTTTAAATGTATTTATTTATGTTTGCCATCTTTGCAACTACACCGTATGGCATTGTATTTTGTAAAGCACCTTGTAACTGGTTTTGAAAGGCGCTGTAGAAGTTTATTATCATTATTATTATTATAGTTACATTTAATTTTATAGATGGCTCTGATATCAATGGCAAATGGGGTGGTCTTTATGCACCCAAAAATCATCCACATTTGTGCTTTCGGTACAAGCTAGATCTAACCACTTACCTGCAGCTGTCGCAGATGGGCTAAATTCTGAGTGAACTTGCAGATCAGCACGCTCCTTGTTGTTGACGGGAAACCTCTGGAGCAGGCGGCATAATAAATGCACAGAATTTTGAGACATTTTAAATGTCATGACAGACTGGAGGGCAGTCAAACTGTTCTTCTTCCAGACAGTAAGGAAACGTCTTGCTCCCTCCCTAAAACGAATTGTGGATTACATCAGGATTAGAGCATGCCCCAATGCATATTCCAAGAGGTTTGAACAACTTAAACCAATCATTAAAACAGCCACACACTAGTAATACAGGATTCTAACTGTGGCAATCGGTTCTTTTTTAATCCATAGGCCTACATAAGATAAATGTTATAGATATTTTATAACTACTACATTGTAGTATTGCCAATGTATTCCTATATAGTTGAGTGTCAAAGCCCAAGCATTGACACTACCCTGGGCTTAGTGGACAGCTCGGATTTTCCACATTGACACTGCACTGAAATTTCAGTTTCAAATTTGACTCCATTTGACACTGACCCCTTGAATTAGCTTTATTTGACATTCTAAACTAACCAGAACCAACGGAACAGCTTTCTTTATGTCTAAACATAAAACATGAGTTGAGAGAACTGACTCCGTTGTGACTGGCTATATTCTGAAAGCTAAACATAGCTTCCAGTGCTTTGCTGGATTCTAATCTTTTTGTATTGTTAATTGAAATAATACATTCTATGGACCATAAAAAATTGAAATAATACTCATACCCTTGGCTTTTGGACATGTATCCCCAAGACTCCACCACACAGTGGATGTAGGCCCTCTCACTGCTAGACAATGAAGATGGAAACTCCATTTCTGATTAGTAAAGGAAATTGAGATTATTTGAAAAATCTGCAAATGTAAACATTGTCTATGTATATTAATTTCTTTGAATTAAAGTACCTGTCTGTTTACTGTAGTGAAACCTCTCCAAAGAGATGTTGATAGCCATCTTAACTTCCTCATCCAACACAATTATTTTCTGCATATTGCCTTCAGAAACCAATACAGGCAGCTTACATCTAGTTTGGGCTGGTTGAGGTGGCATTATCCTCAGCAGTGGCATTATATCTACAGGATGAAGATACAATGTTAGCAAAATAGAATTTCTACAGTAGAACGATTGAATGCATTTAATGATTCTCCCTTTACCACATTATAAAACTGGACTGAATAAATGCACAATAGCACATTTAAAAAATAAAATAAAACTGCGGGGGAAAAAGTATTGTGTGTAATATTCTACACTTAAAAAAAGATGTGGGGGAGGTGAAGCAAAGTGTCATGTAAGGTGTACATATTGGGACATCGTCAGACCTCAGCATCAGATCTCGTACTTCAGGCAATACAGCTTCAGATCACAAGGCAAAAGTATATGAGGTCTCATTCAAAACAGCTTCTGACTCAAGAACAACACGGCCTCCGACAAAACAGTGTCAGAGAAGACGGTATCAGAGTCAGACAACACGGCATTGAACAAAACGGCATCAGACAAAATGGTGTCAAAGAATACGGTATCGCACAAAACAGTGCCTGATCTCAAACTTGAATGTTGCCACCACGGATGTACACTTAACTATGCAAACGTACAATGTACGGTTCACCCCTCACCCATCACCCCTTTTTTTATGTCATCTTCCTTTTTAATTTAGGATAATGTGAAGACTGTTCATTTTGGTTTTATAAGCAACATTTAAAAGTATGTAGAATTATTGTATTATCTGTTGTCATTTTCTTTGAGTGCAATAAGAACAGTCATGTCGAGTTAGTGTTTCCCCTGTTCGCACAACAGTGTTGCCAGCTGACGCGTTGTCTGTCTGACTTTGGCACTAAGAGAGAAACGTACATTGATAACTTCATAAATCTATAATAATAATAATAATAATAATTCATTGCATTTATATAGCGCTTTTCAAGATACCCAAAGCGCTTTACATAGTGTGTGTGTGTGTGGGGGGGGGAATATGACACCTCATCCGCTATAGTGTTTATGTACTAAAATATTACTGTTGTGTATCCTATACTCAATCCACTTAAGCTTATTTGGTGAGGTTTGACTAGTTTGGTTGTTAAAAAAGTGACAAATGCTAGCTATGTAGTAGGCCTACTCCTATTTTTTTATAATCGCACACGCGTGCAAATATGTCTTTGATATTTGTTCAAATGTCTTTGTCCACATTGAAAAGGCCAAATGTAGACAATGAAAATTGACAATTCAACATGTTAGGGAGGTTTGAAAATGTGTTCTGTTTATGTGTCTGGGTTCTGGGATCTGTTTATGGTGGTTTTAAGTGATCAAACACAACTTTCATGACAAAAACAACAAAGGTAAGACATAAGTTGTGATTGTTACTAGAAAAAGAGAAGTTTGTTCTTGATGGTTTTTGGCCTTGGATTTTGGTTTGGCGGGTTTTGGTCACAGAGTGATATTGTTTGGACTGTTGGAATCAGCAGTCTCAGCTTTCATATGATGTATATGTTGTATGTTTGTGTACATCATATGAAAAAGATTGCTATTGCTGTGCATGTGCACAGTTATGAAATACATAACTCTTGTTGTTACATGCTTATTATTTTGTTTGGGGTTGGAATTGTGTTATATTGTTATAATAGACAAAAAGTCATGTCATATTCCTCAGTACAATATTTTTATTACGCTCAATCACGCATGTTGCTCTTGTTACGTTTGTGAATAAGCAAAGCTAGTGAAGTCAGCCTAGCCTATGTCAGTCATGTTCACTAAGAACCTTCATCTTTCTTAAAAGTTCGTTGTGCAGCAATATGTAACTTAATATTTATTTGTGAAATGTATGAAATAACTGAGAGTAGCTTACAGTATTTAGCTTATTTGTGAAATGCAAAATGCCAATGCTTTGCGTTTTCTTTTTAGTAGGCTACCATCATGAAAAGGAGCAGGAAGGACATTATGTCCTTTTTTGCACCTGTAGGCAAAAAACTAAATAGAGAGAGTGAGGGAGATGAAGAAGAGCATGAGAGAGCTGAGGAGCAGGAGGAGAGAGAGGATGTTATGGAGAGAGAGCCAGACATGGAGGTTGGAGAGTTGGAAAGTGAGGCATCTGAAAGGCAGCCTGAACTTGAGGAGGAAGACATTCTGAATCAGATTGAGGGACAGCCAGATTCACCATGCATGTCAAGTAGGCCTACAGCACCATCAGGTTTGTGATGTTTTGTGTGTGCACAGTGTGTGTGTAAGCAATTCATACTCTGTCCATGTAAAGGGTAAACTCTAATTGTAAATAATAATAATAATAATAATAATAAGCAAACTAGATACATTAATAAATGAATAATGATACATTAATGTTGTCCTCAGTTTCACTCTCATATTAACTTAATTCATCTTTCTCCAGATATCAGCAAGTGCATGGATGACACTCCAGTGCAGCCACAACTCAAGACCTTCCCCACCACACTAATGGGGGACAGGAGGCGCAGCTTCCAAGCCAGCTGGTATGACAATCATCCCTGGATAGAGTATTCTGTGATGAACGACTCAGTCTTTTGTTTTGCATGCCGCCACTTTAGCCCAGCAAATGTAACCACAACGGTATTTAACTCACCATTGGGTTTTAAAAATTGGAAAAAGGCGACTGAAAGAGAGGGAGGTTTTTCGGTACATACAAAGTCAGACCGACACAAGCAGGCAATGATTGCGTGGAGAGATCACCAGAGAGCGGTCAGAGGTAATGCAACTCTGGCAGATGCTCTTAATAAGGAGCACTCTAAACAAGTTAAAGAAAATAGGGAATATATTAAAACAATTGGTGAAGTACTCTTGCTTACAGCTAGACAAAATATAGCACAGAGAGGACATGACGAATCTGAGGAATCTAAGAACAAAGGCAACTTCAAGGAAATTCTTGATGTAGTTGCTAATCATGATGCAGTTGTTAAACATAGCTTGACAACCATTCATAATGCAAAATACACAAGCAAAATAATTCAAAATGAGGTGCTGGATTGTTTGGCTGAAATGGTTAGGTCAGAAATCATTGATGAAGTAAAAGACGGTGAATTCTTCAGCATCATGGCAGATGAAACAAAAGATGTGTCAAAGAAAGAACAGATTTCTTTCATAATCCGTTACTACTACAATGGAGTCATCAAGGAGAGTTTCCTTCATTTTGAATGTGCAGAGAGACTTGATGCAGCAGGGCTTACAGAAAAAATAGTCCACTTATTGGAACGTCACGGGCTGGACTATAAAAACCACCTGATAGGCCAAGCATATGACGGTGCAGCAGTAATGAGTGGTAAACACTCAGGGGTGCAGGCAAGAATGAGGCAGCAAGCTAAATATGCATTTTACATTCACTGCAGTGCACACTGTCTCAATTTAGTGCTTGTGGATGCTGTCAAAGCTGTCCCAGAAGCAGATGAGTTCTTTGCATTATTACAGTCCCTGTACGTTTTCATCTCTGGGTCATATGTGCACTCGAAATGGTTGGCTGTACAGACGGAGATGTATGGCAGCACAAGAGAGCTACAACAATTAAGTGATACCAGATGGGCGTGCCGATTTATGGCTCTTCGTAATGTAATGGACAGATTACCTGCTTTAAAACAGGTGCTGCAGGAGATGGCTCAAGAGCGCAGAGGAGAGAAATCTTCTGAAGCCCGTGGTTTTCTGGCCCAAATTGACCTTGAATTTGTTGTACATCTTGTTACACTTCGGAAATTGTTTGGGGAAACAAAGCTGCTTTCTGATATGCTCCAGTCAACAACTGTTGACCTTTCAAGGGCTGTTGATTTAGTTGAAGCTTTAGTTCAGACTTTGAATGATTTCAGGCAAGAGTCATTCTTTGATAACTTATGGGATGAAGTGTTGAACATCTGTGAGCAGTGTGATGCTGCCACACAGTCAGTGGCAAAACGGCCAAGGAAACTAAGCTCCAGACTCCGTGAATACCACATACTAAGCACTGTTGGTCAGAGGGAGCTAGAATGTGATAAGGAAACATTTCGAACTTCGTTTTTCTATCCTGTCATTGATTGCATGCTTAGTGAATTAAGTAAGCGCTTCCCAAAGACCAATTGTGAGCTGATGTGTAGTATCCGATCTCTCAATCCCAAGAGACACCACTTTGTTTGACTTTGGCCGTTTGTATGGTGCTAATATTGAGGATCTGGGCCATGAGCTGCATCAATTTAAGAGACTTTTGGAAAGAAAAGTACAGGGTGGTGTGATTGAGAAGCCATCAGACACAGTAGCACTGACACGTTTCACTGAGCCATATAAAGAAGTATTTTTTGAGCTCTTCAGACTATGCAAAATAGCTGTAGCACTCCCAGTGAGTTCCGCCTCTTGTGAGAGGAGTTTTTCCACCTTGAAACTAGTGAAGACCTACCTCCGGTCTACCATTAGTGAGGAGCGTCTGAGCAATCTTGGGGTGCTCAGCATTGAATCCAGAAGGTCCAAGGCTTTGAACCTTGATGCATTTGTAGACCATTTCTCAAGGAGTCACAATCGCAGAATCTTGTTGTTGTAGTGTTTCAGCCAAGTGCACATGCAAATGCTTTATGGGATTTTGAGACCAGTGAATTTCTTTTTTCTGTCTATTCTTTTCATTTACTTATATTCCTTACTAGAGTAAGATGATGACAGTTTGATTTTGAGACCATTGTGAATCTTTTTCTTTCTATTTTTCCTTGTTACTACAGTGAGATAATGACCATGTAATTTAAAGAAATAGTGTAATGTCATGCTGTGGAAAATAACTGTAAATATAGATAAAAAATAAACTAATGACCCGTTTTGCCGTTATTTATGGTTATAAATGTGCCCCCCTTAAAAACACACTGGCCCCACCTCGGCCCCCCTGGTGATTTTGGTCAAGAACCGCCACTGTTCACTCTGATAAAGCACGCGCTCGGCCTCGGATTGAATGTCGCAGCCTGCCTAACCACTACAACAGCGAGGGGCGAGAGATCAGACATGACCAAACAATTAAAACCTTAACAAGTATTTTCTGAAACCAAGCAGGTCTAATGACGACGACAATAAGTCTGAGATAGTCAGAAGTCACAGAGACCGCTCATGTTGTGGCTCCAGCTGAAAAGAAACAAAAATGTTGAGTGTTCAGGCCCGAATGGAAAGGCAAATTTCCCTGGCTGAGGGGCAACATTATAGATGGGGAAGAAAAAATGTTTTGCTCACACTGCGAGAAGTCGGGGAGGAAGAATGGATTCACCAGAGGGGCAGCGAACATGAGAATCTCGGCTGTCACTGAGCACAGCCTCGTATTGGCGGTTAACTTAACGCAACCGCAAACCGCAATGAAAGGCTACTGTGAGTGGCTAGGGTGCTCCACGAGAGGGATGTGGAGATGTCCCGCATTATTAGCCTGAGCTTGGATCGAGCTGCGAAGTTGGCGAGTGGGCCAAACTAGCCAAGATACTCCAGTGTGCCAGCAGAAAGAGGGTTCTCTCTGCAGAAATGAATCAAAACTGTGCCGCAATGTCGCCTTGGGGAGGACATGCTCACATCGGCTTATGCGCATTGCAAGTTGTGGAAAGACACTTGGCACCTTTGAGCCAGCAATAGGCTATGGTTATTTTTTGTTTGTTTTGGGTTTTTTTGTTTTGATTTTTTAATCCATTTTATTTTATCTGAGAAAAGGCCAACAGCAAACGGGAATTATTTGATTTCAAGTCGGCAGCAGCATGCCGTAATTAAAATGTTATGAGCCAGATAGGGTATTTGCAAATCGTTTTTTTCCCCGCCTTGAGAGAATGACTGACAGGTCAGTAGACCTATCAATCCATTTGCCATTTTGATTTAATTTTGATAGAGAAACTGCATGTGTAGTATTTGAAAATGAAAATACAAAGCCGTTTGTATTTTCATTTCCAATGTGTCAGAGAAAGTGCATACTACTACTCGAAAATAAAACGCAAATTGATTCTTTAATTTAGGTCCTAATTATGCTTACATTAATTAATTAAAATGCCATTGAGAGATTGCATTTTCACTTTCATGTTTGAATAAACATTTGAATATTGTTAACCATAAAGTGAGGTTACTCTTTGTAAATTAAAATGCAAATGCTGTTTGCATTTTCATTTTGTCAGAGAGTGCATACTAGTATTTGAAAATTAAAATCCAAATTGAGGGGACTTCCGGTTATGGCGGCCACCTAGTGAGACGTGCTTCGCGTTGCTCTGCCTTAGCCACTAACATTTCTACTAAAAATACTTGCAATTATAACGTAACTTGGTAATATAGGGTGAGCGTGGATATTGTAATGCCAAAGGCTGCCAGTGTAAGTAAAGGAAAAAGCAAACCGTTATCAAAGCAGCTGAAACTACCTGACTACCGTGTTAGCGGTGATGCATAGAAAGCTAACGAGCACATGGCGGAGAACAAGGCTAGCGGCGGGGAGACACTCGGAGGTGCGACGGCGGATGTGGTGCTGGCTGCTATAAGCTCCATGAAAACTGAGTTTACTTGCCGAGGACAACGTAACAGGTTTGCAGGCCAAAGTCCACACACTGGAGTCAAAAAATAAGACTTTGGAGGACAAGCTTTTGGACTTGGAAACCAGATCCCGCTTAAATAACTTGAGACTGGTGGGTCTGCCGGAGGGTGCAGAGGGACAGGACCCGTGCTCCTTTTTGGAGAAGTGGATCCCGGAGGTACTGGATGCTGCAGCTAATATTGAACGGGCACACCGAATTAGGGATGTAAGAAAATATCGTTTTGCCAATATATCGCGATATTTTGTCTTGCGATATTATATCGATATGCAAAATC
>JAOPJH010000076.1:14157626-14168522 GCA_027122575.1 Merluccius polylepis
CCGACCCACATTCCTAAAGAATTTCTGTCACTGTCACAGAGAGAGAGAGAGAGAGAGAGAGAGAGAGAGAGAAAAAGAAATTGAGAAATGTCACAAATAACTATGACATTTCATGTCTGGGTGGTTCCTGCTACTCTGTGGAGGCGGTGCAGAGGAGATACGGCTCCAGCCAGCGCTAGTCTCTTGGCAGCGCTATAGCTTTCCATCAGCAGGCTGGAGGAAAACAAGCCACAAATCCTGTTAGGTTCATAATGACCATAAGTTGAACAAGACTAACAGTTTCTTCTCTGACACGATGCATTTTAATCGCATCAGGGATCCGGTAGCGGAGATTTTTCGGGGAGTTTCTGGTTCCGCGTTTAAAGTGCATCATAAGACACACGCATACACATGAATGCACACACACACACACATGAATACACACACACACGAGACGCTAACAGAATGAATCGTCGTTCCTGCTATAGCGTCCAATCCACTTTCACAGCGTGACAGCGCTATCGCAGGGGCTGGAATAATGTAACCATGAGGTGCTATATAAAACACGGTCATTTTTAAGGTAAAACCGGGTACCAGGGTAGTGCTAGGACTGTAAATAAGAAAAGATGTAGTGCCTTATAAATTCCACACAGGGAAATAATAATCTGGTTTGAATTTGAAATGGTTAGGTGTTATTCAGGTTATTCAGGCAAGCACAGACTCAGAAACAAATAGATGTGTTGCTGCAGATAAAACAAGCTTCACAAGGGAAGAACAAGTTTGTTTCTATTCAGTGTTTTTTTCCCAAAGCAGCGTCTGGCTAATCAAGTGGATGGAGTCGGGACTCATTTGGTGTTGATGAACCGGCGGTTTGTGTTTTAGCATTTGGATCGTGTTTCCAGAGTCTACATCCCCACGTCTGTAACGCGTGGCACAGAAGAAAAACATACTTTAATTTTCACAATACTTGTCAATACAATTATACGAGCTATTATCTTAACCTTAATGCAGTAAACAGTGCTTCTCCACTTGATTCACCCAGAGTAAACCCCGGTGGAACATCGGTGGGGAGTCTTGCAGTGGGGAGTTATGCAAATGGCTTGTGCCAGGAAATAGCGGCACTTAAATGCTGCGCAAACCGCACATGCTACTAGGCGAGGCTGTCGGGCTCGGAAAGTAAATTAAACATTTGCCTGTAGCGATGGATAGAATCAATACCGCAGAAGAGTCATTCGGTCATTTGCTCTATAAAATGGTGTCCAAATGGCGAGGGAGAGAGAGAGAGTGAGACGAAGCTTTTAAGACGCCGGTGCAGTGCCTGTTCAAAACACGCCTGTTCGGGAAAAAGGGGCCGATTGCTGCTTTGCAGCTGTCTGGAGAACCGCTCATTCAAACAACTTCTCAGCTCACACCTGCCATGACATAGTTATGTCCCCTATCAATGCGCCTACTAGTCATTTGGGTGCAAAAGCTCACACGAATATCTTATGGTCTCAATGGAGTCAAAGGCCCATGCGATGTTTATGGATAAGCCCCAACCATTAAGCCCTATGGTAGAAGCACAAAAATCAATGAGGAATGACTAAATCAAGAAAGGCAGGCAAAACGCTCGGCTTCTGAAATGCCTCCAGTTGGGTAAGAAGCTGTGCGGAGGATGGAAGAGAACCCCGTCGCCGCCGAAATGCGACAAAGCCTTGCTACCGTGGTTATAAAGTAGACCATGGGCTTAATGAGCAGAGGTATTTTGCAACACAATTTGAGTTGCATACATGCATACATACATGCATACATGCATATACATACATACATGCATACATACATACATACATACATAGTTACATACATACATACATACATACATACATACATACATACATACATACATACATACATGTATACACATACATGCATGCATACATACATACATACATACATACATACAGTTACATACATACATACATGTATACATGCATATACATACATACATACATGTATACACACATACATACATGCATACATACATGCATACATACATACATACATACATACATACAGTTACATACATACATACATACATGCATACATACATACATACATACATGCATACATGCATATACATACATACATACATACATACATACATACACACATACATACATACATACAGTTACATACATACATACACACAGAGATTCCTCCCTTTTTCGTTAGATGCAACATACATGTTCAACGGGGGAGAAAAAGAGAAAACAAAACAAATCCAAACAGCTTCATGCAACAGACACATGTGATACATGTGGAAAGTGAAGGAACATATTATTAATTATTCCTGTCAATCATGTTAATTCCTCTCATTTATCACAGCCAGGTATATGTATATTTTTGAACAGTTAATAGCTATTGTGGTGACATATTCTGACATATTTCAGCATATTCTTGTGCAGTAATTCATTTTGAGTGGGTTGCAGAGCACATGCCAAAAAACTAAGAAAGAAGCCAATGAATTAACTAATGTTTCAATGTTAAATCATGTTTTAATAGCTTACTTCTCCATTGAGTTTAGCCCCAATTGTTGCAACTTTTCTTTTTTTCTTTTTTTACAGTACATGAAGGCATTGTTGACTATTGCAATATGGGTAAATGCATTTTTTAACGAACCACTTGAGAACCACTGTTTTGATTGATTGATTGATTGAAAACTTTATTGAACAACAATTAACAAGAAGTGTTCAAAAGGATGAAAAAAAACACAATAAAGCCCAAAGGCTTGTTTCCATTGTGGTCCTTTGTTCTAGTGCACATTGGATACACGTCTGAGCAGATGCAAATGATATTTGAGTTTTTAGTACTTAACAGTTCCCACATTGTCCTTATTCTGTGCTTATTGAACCGCTACAATGATTTGATCAAAGTCAGGTCATGCTTCCAACTGTGAGCTAATCCTGTGCGTATATTCAAGGTTCAGAGGCGGAGGCAGGACACACCTCATCATCATCTTTCATAAAAAATACCATGGCTTTATATTCCAGATTTGTTTAAGGATGTTTAACCCTACGGACTGTTAAAAACGCCCGTGTTTTATATCGAGAAACGAAAGAAAAAGTTTATACCGCCTAAAAAAAGAGAGATATGATACAACACGTTCGAAGATACAACAACTTTTAATGGGTCATGTGATGAAATATGCCACAGTGTAAGAAAATATTCCTCCTAACAAAATTAAATACACACAAAAACAAAATAACACATCAGCACTCACAGTACATTAATGCACTTATACACAGTGATTATTATAGACCCAACTCTCAGCTGTGCTCCATGTAATACAATGAATACAAAATCCACTAAATAGATAATCAGTAAAGTATGAATGGAAAGGAAACCTAATCAATCTGAGAAAACACGCCTAACTGTGCGTTGACACCGAAAGCGCACAAAGAGGAGAATGATCCGGATGAAGTCATTCATTGTGTATTGGGAGGCCAAAGCCTCCCAATACCATAGCCTCCTGACTCCACCACTCAGGAGCAAGCACCGAACCTGGGGCGACAGAGCCTTCTCTGCAGCCGCCCCCTCCCTCTGGAACTCTCTCCCCAAACATATCCGTGACTGCACTGACTTGCCCACCTTCAAATCCCTGACAAAAACTCACCTTTTTAAAACTGCTTTTAATGTTTAGTGTAGTCAAATGTGTTATTAGTGTACTATTTTTTATTGTTTTGCTGATCTGATGTTCTTTTTTTCTCTACAGTGTCTTTGCGTATTTAGAAAAGCACTTTAAAAAAAATAAAATGTATTATTATTTTAACCAGTGGGTTCTAAAAAATGGATTCTTCCCCATGCGAGTAATGGATTTGTGGATCTGTAAATGTAAATGAGCCCACCCACCCACGCACACACACACGCACACACACACACACACACAGACACACACACCTGTTTGAGGGGTTAAAACACACGTTGACAGCACCGCCACCACTCTACGGGATTAAAGAACGGCCGGTCGGCCCTATACGTCGAGAAACGATTCAACTGTGCTAACAACAAGCGTCGCCTCGATATCGTACGCATCGAATTAAATATTCTACACACACAAAACTATCCTGAGCAACAGCTCAAAAACATCTCAGTCGGCAGGGGAAATGTCCCGAGACGATTTGTGTGGATGTTTGTGTGCGTCACCATCGAGACTAAAGTACTGCACTGCAAGTGTGTCCGGATGTGAGAGTGTGTGTGTGTGTGTGCGCGTGCGTGTGTGTGTGTCTTGTGGTGCCACTGACCTAGCTGGGTGTGTGCCATGAGGTCGGCGAGCGCGTTGGCGTTGAGCACGGGGACGCCCGTCGTGCTGTTGGCAGTGACGGCGGCGTTGCCGGCGGTGACGGCGGCGGCGACCCCCCGTCCCCCCGGGTGGGATGAGGTGGAGGAGGCGGAGGATGAGGTGGTGGAGGAGGAGCCCTGGATGACGCGGTTGAACCAGTGCTCCACCGCGGGGTGGGCGAGGCCCGGGTGCGGCGCAGAGGCCGTGGTCAGGCGGCCCTGTCGCCGTAGCGACCCCTCGTCCTCCGAAGCCGACGATGTGTCTGTGTTGAGGTGAAGAGAGAGGGGTGGGCCATGTCACTAACAGCGCGCGCACACACGCACACACACGCACACACACACACACACACACGCAGTCTACAGCCAATGCTATGCCATAGCATGGCTATGTGGTTGAACATTAAAGGACCACACCGGTCTGGGTGATCAAACCATCGTCACCGTCCCTCCTGGCTTCACTAAAACATCCGTTACCAAGATCATTTGGCAAAATCACTTCCTTGTGCCCATTCTGCCTAAGAGCATTCCGCTTGAACGCGCCTGCCACAAATGTAAAACAGTAGCAAGATAGCACTTTATGTGATATAAGACATTTTTAAGCCACTATGTTGTGCGCAAACTCCGTACTGACCAACATACGTTGACTCCAAAAACGACAAATGTGCTACATTGCTATTATTTACATTTGTGACAGGCGCGCCGCTCACCCTAAATGCTCTTTGGCACAATCGGTAAAAGGATTTGTCATTTTGACAGATTCCGGATGTTTTAGTGAAGCCAGGAAAGATGATGAATGATGGTCTGATCACCTAGACCGGGATTGTCTTTTAAGATAAGATCGTACTTTATTCACTGCAGATGGGAAATTCGATGCGAGTCCGCCATGTAAGTCCTCGGTCTTACATGGTCTTGGATGAAAATCACAGCAATGCATTTTTACTTCAAGCTTATATATACACTGGACAGGTACATATAAGCAGGGGAAGCCAAGGGGGGGGATGTGGATGGAGAGAAATGTTGTTAGTCTGAAGGGAGGGTTGATCTTGTGTCGCGTCTGCCCGGTGTGGCTTGGTTGGTCTGGTGTATTGCCAACAGGGATAGGTTGTGTAGATTGTGTGTACTGATATGAGTGCGCTGGACTGTATGTGAGCTACAGACAGGCCATCGTATCAGCCTAGGCCTTGGTAGGATACGAACTGAGGTTTCCTTGACCGAGTATCCTAGTCAAAATACACATTCAGCACCCTGAATGGGACAATAGCCTGAAACATTATTATGCTAACTACGGTCTACTATTTAAACATTCAGCAGATGCTTTTATCCAAAGCGACTTAGAGTTAATTCACAGTTACAGGTCATTAAGGGGCGGGTAGGGGGTCAGACGTCTTGCTCAGGCATACGGGTAGACTGGGCGGGCATTGGGGATCGAACCTGGACCCTTCCAGCTGGGAGTGGAACACCCGAGCCACAACCCCATTATTACCAATATGAATAATGATGAGTGAGCAGAGTATTCATCTTTTCCATTCTGAATTGTGCTTGCGGACACACACCCTGTGATATTAAATCTCCCACAGCAGCAGAAAACTAACTTGGTCTGTGTTCACTTTAGCTTCTCGGCAGGGGCATCCATTTTTTCTCCTGCTTCTAACAATGATTCATCCCATAAAACGGCCCAACGTGTGGAGCCAGAATCAGCACACCTTGAAACAGAATAGTGGTGAATACAACCAATTATCAATCATAGCCCCTTTATGAGATTTAACCACAAATGTGACACAAGCTCGCCAACAATCGACAGCGATCACAATCCAAATGAAGAAAACAAGAAGCAAAATAAATCCCCCTTAGTGTATTTAGATGCGAGTAAAGCCAACGGTGGTTTTAAACGAAAGTACATCGTGACATTATCGCTCACAGGTCTTCATTTCTGACATCACCGGAGTCTTAGTCCACCGACTCAAAAGGTCAGTCTGTCCGACAACTGCGTCCGTCGGACCGACTGTCTGACCGCAGTCTGAAGCGGCACAAGGCATAGACCGAGATGTGGGAGGAGGGAGAAAAAAAGAGGTGTGTGTGTGTGTGTGTGTGTGTGTGTGTTGCTCTGCATCTCTGCAGTGTCACGACTCACGTCCATATCTGATGAATGTTGGCTCATCTAATGAGTGCTCCTGTCCTTTGTGTAACCACTCACGGACAGCCACAAGCTAGTCAATACGTCGCTATCGCACGCCGTCAATCCATTCAGCTAATTAAATTACTCTGTTTTTTTTTTTAAACCACTTCTGCTGCTTTCTTTTAGCCGTTCAGCTGCCAGCCCTGATCACTTGGTGACCTTGGACAGGTTGCCGGCGTGACGAAGGAAGAGCTTTGATTGGTACGAGCTTAGATTTCCATGGCTTCACGAGCGGGGAAACGTGTGGTTATGTCCCGTTTACGAGTCTGTTTGGTATTCTGCTTCTCGCTGTGCTCTCCGTCTTATTGACCTTGACATCGTCGCAGAGGGACGGGTTCACAAATAAATGCTCGTTAAAGGAAGAGAAAACTCTAGGTTAAAAGAAATGGATGAAAAGGTAATGGATAAAGTCAAAATAAATAAATAAATAAATAGGAAAAAACCAACAAAAAAAACAAATTAGATATACAGAGGCAGAGAAAGTATGAGAAAGTAATATGAAAATATGTTACTTTTTTTTAACAAGAAAATATGCTTGTAGTTTGTAGAGTTTGGATGAGAAAAACAAAAACAGTGAGATCAGCAGGGGCCACGACATGACAATCCTTATTATGCAGCCGGCGGTGCTGGTGGTGTGCAAGGGCGCAAATAAGGACAAGCATGTTAACAATTGACCAACAACATTAAGATTATACACCCACACACACGCGGACTCGACCGCGTTGACTCAACCGTCACCATTGTGTCGTTATGTAACCTGAATGTGAGCAGTAGGAACACGTTGTTGTCGTCGTTTGGATTATGTAGCTAATTCATTAGAAATACGATTATGGGAAAACAACAAACACCATTGTGTGGACAGCTGACCTGCGCGCGCGCGCGTGCGTGTGTGTTTGTGTGCACACACATGCACGTGTGAGTATTGTAAACTATGACTTTATGATGTTATGCGTCATCGCTTCATTATCTAAGGCGAACATTTAGCCAATTTGTTACAAAAAGGAACCATTGAAATGCGATGAACCTGTCCATCCTAATTCAAAAACACTGCATCCCGTCAGAAACACGACAAATAATTACAAAGCTAATTCAACAGCTCCAAACTAAAACCCAAGAGAGATTAGATTCCAGTTCAACACAAAACGCACTGATATGGTCTACTACCGGTACACACTTGATCAGAAATAACAATAAGAAAACAGGATCAAATAACGGATTGACTACGAGCAGAGTTGCTCTGTGATCCGTCAGATCTTTCATACGGGTTATTAAAGTTCGCAATGAAATGATGAAACTTTAAAACAAACAAACAAACAAACAAACAAACAACAACAACATCCATGTCCTGCCACGTCAAGGCAAAGTCAATGTATTTGTCCAGCTCTAGCTCTTGTCACAGCTCATCACGTTGAAACGATGGGACAGCACCTCCACAACTTTGCGCCCCCAGGCGGCCATGTAAACACACACACACACACACACACACACACACACACACACACACGAGTATGACAGCAACCCGCTAACGAGCAGCACAAAAGGTTGACATTTGTGATATGATGGTGTCAGGAATGTGATGAAGCTTCCCACTGTGCCGCGTGAAGGAGGGCCTGGGAACCAGGTGGGAGAGACCGCGTCCTCCATTAGACACACAGAATGGACACATTGATCCAGTTCTGGTCTGGCATCTCCTGGACACAATGGGCGTGCAGCATCCTCCTACATGATGCTGGACGCATGGAAGAGCCAGACACGCGACCTGTGTGTGTGTGTGCGTGTGTGTGTGTGTGCGCGCATCTGGTCAGTCTTAGCATTATAGCATATGACACAATGGTATCAGCCCACAGTCGACCCAAAACGGCAATGTTTCTCACTTACCATTTGCGGTCACTTCCTATAAGCCATTTTAATCAGCATGGTTCGGATGCCAGATGGAATAAATAGAAGCAAATCGCCGGGATTTTCCACTTATATTGTTCCTGGTGTGCGTGTGCAAACACAGATGGATTGTGGGTAACACGGGAGAGGTGGGGGGGGGTGGCTCACCTGGGGGTGTGCATGCCTCGACGGAGGACTGAACTAGTACGGAGCGTCTCTTGGAGGGCATGGGCATCTTCCTCTCTTTGTACTTAGCCAAGGCTGCTTGGACGGCTTCTGTGTGCAAGTCTGATAGGCACAGCACAAGAAGAACAGGAAGACGGGAAAGTTAAAGTCATCTGGTCGTCATCTGGTGATTATTACACAGAATAATCACACCGGACACTGGCTGCTAGAACCAGTGTCCACACGTCCCAAAAAACCTTTTGATGATGCACCATCATCAAAGTCCAACTCATCCTACATTGATGAACTACTCAGGTCTGGACAGCGTTGTGCTATGGCCTGTAGTACTGGTCCTGGTGTTACCTGATCGGAAGCGTTCATCCCTGGCGTTGGTGGCCCGGGACTTGGGGTGTTTGTTTCCAGGGAGGGCGGCCTGAGCAGAGACCTGGATCCTGTGGTCACTCTGCAGGGAGGGGTCTACACCTGCAGACACGCCAGGAAACACAGGACAGGCTGGTAAGCATAGTGGGCCCAGTTTGACTATTTAGCCATTTGTCAGACTATTTAGCCATTTATCAGACTATTTGGTAATTTATCAGGCTATTTAGTCATTTATCAGGCTATTTAGCCATTTATTAGACTATCAATTAGTCATTCATCAGACTATTTACTCATTTATCAGATTATCAATTAGTCAATTATCAGACTAATTCGTCGTTTATCAAACTATTTAGTTATTCGTCAGACTATTTAGCCATTCATCAGACTCATGTGGATCATGTGGACTGTTACGTCCTTTTTTTGTTTATCAGACTCTATTATCCAAAGGGAAAACCCCAAATTGGGATTCAAACCCAGAACCTTTCGCCTGGGAGATGCCCAAACCACTACTAGACTATCCTGCCCATATCCTGAGCCTAGTACTATGGAAATGATGTTTGCTATATGGAGAATTATTTATTGATATCATCACTAGAAACAAACAAATTCCAATCCAGACAATTTCCAATTATAATCCCAAAAGTTACAATTCAAACAAATTGCAACCCAGTTACTTTTCTTCCACCTTGTCAGTCAGTCAGTGATAGACACACGCGCACGTGCACACGCACACACACACGTTTTTGGTCTGAAAAGGGCAGTATAGGTTATTAAGTTGCCACATTTATCTTCCCATTACTCCATTGTTCACATCCAAGGTAGCCTATTTCAACATTTTCTTTTCATGATCAAATAACGTGGCCAGGCACTAGAGGTGTCACGATTCTGATTTTAAATCAAGATCGATTGAAATGAGCTTTCGATTTCGATCATCGAAATCAAAACAGGATCGAGGATAAAAATACATTTAAACCAGCTGTTGTTGGGTGCCCCTGTCATCTAGTAGCTCTTCTTTTTGTTTTTGTGTTTAAGAGTTTGTTGAAGACTCACACATGTCATGTAGCTCTTTTTAAAGAAGAATTTTAAAATGTAAATTATATAAAACCAATGATCTGATCTGATCTTTACCAATCAAGACTCTGTAGTCCAACAATGGCATTGCTATCAGTGCTGAAAAAAATAATATATATATAATTTGTTTAAATCAAATCGAATCGTGACCTTAACATCGAAAGTCAAATCGAATCGTGGATTTGGAGAATCGTGACACCCCTACCAGACACACTAACATCCAGGAGCAAACGTATACAGAAGAAACACAAGCATGAGAGTCTGTGCCTCAATGAAGAACAATAGATTTAGAGTAATAGGTGCGATGTTTGTGCGACTATCAGCCGCTACGATTTCATACCATCAGATGCAAGCATGCATTTTAATAAGCACACTCAAAACATGTAGTGCAGGCAAGTCGCGTCATGAATGATTGGCCATTCATAAATAATCAGTGATCCTGTAGGCATGACTGTGGAGAGAGACAGGCTGGATGCAGGATGTTTGCTCTTCATCATTCTATTTAGGTAGTTCATGTGTCCATATAGTTAGGTAGTTCATGTGTCCATATATTTAGGTAGTTCATGTCTCCATATAGTTAGGTAGTTCATGTCTCCATATAGTTAGGTACTTCATGTGTCCATATAGTTAGGAAGTTCATGTGTCCATATAGTTAGGTAGTTCATGTCTCCATATAGTTTGCTACTTCATGTCTCCATATAGTTTGCTACTTCATGTCTCCATATAGTTAGGTAGTTCATGTCTCCATATAGTTAGGTAGTTCATGTGTCCATAAAGTGAGGTAGTTCATGTGTCCATATAGTTAGGTAGTTCATGTCTCCATATAGTTAGGTAGTTCATGTCTCCATATGGTTAGGTAGTTCATGTCTCCATATAGTTAGGTAGTTCATGTCTCCATATAGTTAGGTACTTCATGTGTCCATATAGTT
>JAOPJH010000076.1:14308264-14318337 GCA_027122575.1 Merluccius polylepis
GAGAGAGAGAGAGAGAGAGAGAGAGAGAGAGAGAGAGAGAGAGAGAGAGAGAGAGAGAGAGAGAGAGAGGTCTATTTATCCAGCGTACGAATTACACCGTTGCATTCAGACTAACGGAAAACTTGACCATCAGATGTGTTAAACATCTTTATCAGAGCTGGACTGGGATCACAATCACAGAGAATAACTTAATTGCTTTTCATCACTGGGCAGCGGGGAGGATGTTTTACAAGGGTAGGTAAAAACACTCTTTAGCAAGGAGACATGGAAAAACTGGACTCACCTGGCGAGATCTTGGAATAACCAACTGGTAGGCAACGGGATTAATCCACCGCATAAACTTGAACGGTCCAATGTATCTGGGAGGGAATTTCCCGGACGCAGTCCGCAATGGCAGAATCTTAGTAGACAGCCAGGCTCGCTGACCAACTCGGAAAGATGGTCCAGCCTGCCGCCTCCTGCTGGCCTGCTGCTGATGTCGCACTGAGGTCCTCCTCATAACTCCACGGGCCTTCCTCCAAGTAGGTCACTCTGCACCGAGCTACGGCAGCCTCAGCTGATACCACCGCCACAGCCGCCTGTTGGTCAGGGAAGAACAATGCCGGGTTCTCTGCCGTGACACACCTCAGGTACTTCAGGTCCTGGTTTATCCTCTCAATCTGGCCATTAGATTATGGATGATAACCTGAGGAGAGACTCACAAAAGTATCAAAAAGAGCCCAGAATGCTTTCCAAAAGCGAGCAGAGAACTGATAGCAGGAAAGCAGGTACGCCGTGATAACGTAGTACTTCTTGGACAACAATCTTAGTCTCCTTAGTTGAGGGGAGTTTCAGCAATGGAATGAAGTGGGTGATCAACAAAGACCAGAATGATTGTGTTACCTTGAGAATAAGGTAGTCCTGTGATTAAGTCCATGGAGTTGTGGGACCAGGTGCGGTGCAGGATAGGAAGTGGATGGAGAAGCCCTGCGGGTTGGTGTGTGGTGGTCCTTTGGCTAGAGCAGATATGGCTAGAGCAGGCTGCCACAAACTTTCTGATGTCTGATCTTATGCTCCGGTGCCACCAGAAGTGCCTCCGGATTCACCAGGATGACCCACCATCTTGAAACTGTGTCCCCACTGCAGCACCTCTGACCACACCATGTAGGGAACACTCCACTATGGCCAGTCTCACTGGGGCAACAATGCAGGCAGGCGAAAGAATGGGTTTGGGATCGCAATCCTCCTCTGAAGGGTCCAATTGCCAGGAAAGGGCATTGGTCTTGGTGTTCCTTGATCCTGGGCGGTTAGGACAGAGTGAAATTAAAACAGGTGAAGAACAACGACCATCTGGCATGCTGAGGGTTCAGGCACTTAGCTTTCTTAATGTATTCCAAGTTCTTGTGGTCAGTCCAGACCATGAATGGAAGAGTTGCCCTCTCTAACCACTGTCTTCATTCCTCCAGTGCCAATTTGACTGCCAACAGTTCACGGTTGCCAACAATTATTTTGCTCTGCCCTGGAGAAACATCAGAAGGCATAAGGATGTACTTTATATCCTTTGCTGACCTCTGGGAAAGGATAGCTCCTGCCCCAATATCTGTGGCATCCACTTCCACAATAACGGGTATCTCAGGATCAGGATGAGCTAAAATTGGGGCTGTTGTTTCAACTCGTCCAAAGTAGCTTGAGCTGCGGGAATCCAAGTAATCTTTGAAGGTGCTCATCTGGTTAATGCTGTTATGGGAGCTGCCACTGAACTAAAGTTGTAGATGAACCTTCTGTAGAATTTGGCAAAGCCCATAAACTGCTGTACCTGCTTTAGATTGGTAGGGATGGGCCAGTTTGTTATTGCTCTCACTTTCTCCAGATCTATAGACATACTGGATCAATACAAATACCCGAAGGATGTCCTGGTGGCATGGAATTCCCACTTCTCCAATTTCAGGGTATAGGGTTATGTAGAGGTCACAAATAGGTTGTTCTGCAACAGCCGGGTCAGCAACTCTCACATGCTGGCCATGTTGTTCTTGAGACTCAGATAATATCAAGATGTCATCTAGATAAACAAAAACAAAACAATTCAACATCTATCGCAGGTCATTTAACAGGGCTTGAAACACAGTGGGGCTATTGGACAAACCGAATAGCGTAAAAAGGTATTCGTATTGGCCACTAGGGGTATTGAACGCTATCTTCCATTCATCTCCCTTCACACATGAGCTTGTAGGCATTTCTCAAATCCAGTTTGGTGAAGACCTGTTATGTTCTTCAGACATAATGTCTGACCTCTTCAGACATAATGGCCTTGTGCCTGCAACATCACATGGTGGTATACTAATAAATGTTCATGAGAGCATTACGTAGTGTGTGGTCAGGGTATAGGGTTATGTAGAGGTCATGTTCAGGGTTATGTAGAGGTCAGGTTTAGGGTTATGTAGAGGTTATGTAAAGGTCAGGGTTATGAAGAGGTCAGGGTTATGTAGAGGTTAGTGTTAACTTGACTATTTTGCAGGTTACTGAACAGTTCAACCAAACCAATTTCCCTCTTTAGGAAAATATAGCCCTAGAAGGAAACAAAACTTAAAACGGGTCAGGAGTTTACATAATAATCATTCAAGCGTTTTAGGGAAGATATTCATTAATTGCTAATTAGTCAAAACCATTTAGGCTGGAATTAAGTATACTTTGTCATATTCCCTCTCAGCATTTCATTATCTACTGCTCTAATTGTGGATTATGGCAATATAGTAAAACATGTTGTTGAATTTGACCTGGAGCTTTGGGACTCTAATGACAATGTAGCTTTGTATCACATAAAGATATTTCTACAATGTTTTGTGTCAAATTAAATTTCATTTTGATAATACAATCTTTTTTCAGCCTTGTTGGGCAGCCATATGCAATCACTGAAAGAGCCAAGTATGGCTCTAGAGCCATAGGTTCCCTCCAGATAGATAGATAGATAGATGTTTGTCCATCTATCGATCGATAGATGGACAAACAGACAGATAGACAAGTAGACAGATAGATGGACAGACAGGTAGATGAACAAACAGACAGACCAACAGGTGGATGAACAGACAGAAAGACAATGATCCTCTATGATGTGTGCAGGTACAGGCTGCAGTCCAGACCTGCTGTTCTTCCTGTGTGCGATGTATGCTCCCATCTGCACCATCGACTTCCAGCATGAGCCTATTAAGCCCTGCAAGGCGGTGTGTGAGAGGGCCAAGTGTGGCTGTGAGCCGGTCATGAAACTGTACAACCACAGCTGGCCTGAGAGTCTGTCCTGCAATGAACTGCCTCTCTACGACCGAGGAGTCTGCATCTCACCTGAGGCCATCGTCAAGGCAGAGGGCCCAGGTAACACATATTATTATTGCGGGGCCATGCACTGAAGGTGCGGGCACGGTATTGTAATTGTTAGTTTTTTTTGTTATTATTCCACCACTTTCTCTGGTTTGGCCATAACGGCCCAGTCACTTTTTCCTGAAACTTTCCACAATGGTAGAGGGTCACTGAAATAGGCCATGGCCAAAGTTTTAACCGATTGGCCAAAGGTGGGTGCTATAGCAATCGATTCAAATTTAAAACTTTGAACAAGCATATCCTGACCCCTTTATCCTGCAGTCATTCACATTTGCACACGCTCTCTTCATGATGAACAAGTCTGCCTCAAGAACACATAACTTCCGTCATTTAGATTTTCGACCATTTGGGATTTTTTGAAAACACTAAAATCCTTTGGTACACATCTTGTGGACCAATAACTTAAATTGGATAATAAGGGCAGTGTGAACGTGTATATGAATAAACACTAATATTGACATCAAGATGGACTCCTTTAGGACGTTTGGGGGTGCAGGTTATAATTGGTCAAGTAAGATGAAGTTGATTGACCAAACAACATGGCCGGCAAAGGCCCAAATTGGTCCAATCAGCTTTAAGGTAACCCTAACCCTAACCCATACATCCTAACCTTGACTATAACTCTAACCCATACAACCTAACCCTAACCCAGACCCCCACCGATGGATAGACAGTACTCAGAAGTACTAGTACATAGTACTTAGTAGTATATAAAATAATACTTAAAGAGAGATGATGACTTCCGTTAATGTTTGATTTCCCAGATCCATACTACCAGGACCCAGCCAGGTGTTCCCCAGGCAAGTCTCATTTCTGTATCTAACCGTATGCTGTGCTAATGCTACATAACATGTATATATTGATATAGATATGTTATGTAGTATTAGTGTCACATGGTGTACTGTGATCTGAGGGGTTTCAGTCTGACACCTTCCTTTCCATTTCAGAATCCAGTCCAGACTTTCCCAACAACCTCCACTGCAAAGGACCCATTGAAGGTAACCAGCATAACTCTTTATTGTCCCTCGCCGATGAACTTGGAGGGGGGCAGTTACAATGATGGGTGTGTGTGTCTTGCCGTCCATCCATCCCACATGTCATACTACACTACAGGTAAATATATATTATATATTTAACATAGCTTTATCACATAGTTTGCACTTCCTCTTCTAGCAGGGTCCAGCTCCTTTAAAAATGGATTGCTGATCATTTCTACATACACATAAATGCTTCATAGTAAATTGTGGGCTCCTTTTTTATTACAATACTACATGACATGTAATACTACACTACATATTACATACACAGCCACAGGGTGGTGCTCTGCCATTTATCACTAGGTTTTTTTTCTAAATGCTTGGGAAAGTGATTTTAGGATCACCTCCTTGATATTCAGACCTCATGATTAATGTCATTATTGCATCATAGGTTATAGAACACATTAGAAGTTACACTGCAAAAGACTATCAATCTATAAAGTTGATTATTTAATTGAGAAATGGACTTCCCTACCTGTCCCTTCACAAATGAGGATATAATCACCAAATAGTAAGGTTTCAACCACATGCGGGGGACAACATGTTCACTAAACGTGGTTGCTAATTTCTGTCTTTCTTGCTTGTGTGGAAGGACTCAAGCTTATATGACAGCCAGAGCCACTAGCCTGCAGAATCAATATTTTGTCACTTAATACTTGAATAATTATAGTCAGTGAGCTAGTGTGGTAACTACACTCATACTTACTTCTATGTATTTGTGTGTATGTCTGTGTGTGCATGTGCAGATCGATGTACGTGTAAGACAGTTCACCTGGACTTGCAGACTTACCTGAAGAAAAACTATAATTATGGTATGTGATCTCCACAACACACTAACCTAACTAACTCTAACATCCACAACCCTAACTAACCTCAACCCTAAATATCCCTAACCTCTACAACAGACTAACTCTAATCTCCCCACAACACACTAATCCCAACCCTAAAGCTCCTTTTAGATCAGACTTGTAACATGACTAGTGAGGTCCATCATTGTTTATTATTTTATTGACCTGCAAAAAATGTGTAACGAGCAATCGTGTTTAATGTAAATAGACCTTTACTAACCAGAACCGGAGAAGGATGCATTCAAGGGATTCTTTCCAGAGTAATGGGGAACTATAAATGACAACCAGTTCTAGTTCTAGTTCTAGTACCTCCAACCAAAAATACACAAACCAAGATCCAGCTGGTCGGTACTGGAAAAGAACAAACAAACAATTAATGACGTGGCAGTGACCACTTCCTGAACCCATAGAGAAATTATAAGAGATTGCAATGGATTTAGTGGAACATAATTTTCTGATGCTTAATGCACACTGTGATAACCCTTGATTACATAATTATAGAGTAAATCATGGAAGTAAATTAGGAAGCAACCAATATCTGTTTACACAACCAACATCCTGTTTACAGCACTGAAGGGTAAAGGCAACCATCAGTCAGGCTTCAAGACTTCACCCTCCACTGAGATAGCCCTCCTCGTGGTAATAGTTACACAAAGGACGGGATTTGCACCATCAGTTTTAAACATAAAAACATAAAAACCTCAAAACTGGTGTAAACATGAGTACCAATGGGAGTGCACCGGTGACATTTAAAAAAATGACTGCGATTTCTGCTCCGGGGGGACAAACTTCTAAGAGCTGGCTGTATTCATCAGACTCCAACCAAGTTTCAGTGAGGAACAGGACATCTATGAGGGCAGAGGTGATAAACTAATTTAGGATAAAAAGTGTTAGAGAGACCTCAGAACTAAGAGAGCCAGCTTACACATAGTGACTTATGATGGGACAGCAGGGTTTTGTTAACCCTTTTAAAGTGCACTGTGGACGGAAAGCTCTATTTGTGAGTCTGAACAGTCTGGAAGTAATGGCCTGAGATGAAACCGGAGAGAGGGGAGGGGGATCCCGGTTGAGAGGACTGCACCACGTCAGCGGTTAGCATTCGTGAGCCCAGTTTGTTTGGGCGAATTCTCTCTTAAAAAGAGAAGAACCTGAATTCAAAACAGATTGAAACCCAGATCATGAGCCTTACAAGCAGATTGAAGCCAGTTGTGCAGGCTAAGGACTCTGCTGAGTCGACCGGCACCACGGTACACTGTGGGGATAGGACCGGAGAAAAAACTGCGATGGGAGGGGAGGCTACCCCATTGTTTGTTCGGCTGTCCTCTGATGGCCTGACCAGCCGCCTGATCAGTGCTAGCGACAGGTGGAGAGGAGACAATGGCACCGGCTGTAGCCGTAGAGGAATCCAGGTTGGATGGTAGCGGGACCGTGGAAGCATCTGCCGGGTGGACCAGACCCTCATCAGACAGAATCCTGTAGCAGTTTGAGAGGACTAGGCGAGGGTGTGGTCCTGCCCCTACTGAGTCCCTTTTTCTGCCTCTTTCTGGAGTGGAACTCACAGGGTCCTTGGGTCCGGCTCTTGTTCGAACCCATGCATCTGCGTCTGGCTGGGCTGGGACAGCACCTGGTGGTGAGGTTGAATCCACGTCCGCGGTTTCTGCAGCAGTGGCACCGGTACCAGTGCCACTGCCATTAATCAATGCTAGCCACGGTAGGGTGACAGCAGAGTTGAAGATCAAGGCTTTTGATATTTGAGAGGAGGGCGATTGGGCCACCATGACACCAAGAGAAGTCACTGCAGCCGAGGAGGCCCATGATTTTTAACACCGAACATTCCCACAATGTACACATATGGAAAGTCAGTTGAACCTGTATTTTATACAGTCTATTACATACAGTCTGTTACATTCACACCAGAGCTCCACTGGCCACGCAGTTTTTTTACCTGCTTTTTACTGTTGTAGAGTTAGCAGGATACACTTTTTAACAGTGATTTCCCATTGGGAACATTTTGAAACATGAGACGTATCTGGTTTGATTGCTTTTTAGTTAGGGTATTGTTGAGGGTAGGGTACTTTGTAATTCGCCTATTATGTAAAAACATTTAAAACAATGGCTCTGTAGAGAGGAGTGCTGCCGCCCGACCGTCTCCTTGGGCCCATATGTTGTGGAACCGCTTATTTTGATGTACCAACAGAGCCAGGTTGGGAATTTGGCCAGGACACCGGGGTTAGCACCCTTACTCTTGCGATGAGTACCATGGGATCTTTACTGACCACAGGGAGTCAGGATCTTGGTTTAACATCTCATCTGAAAGATGGTGCTCTTCGACAGGACAGTATGCTGTCCAGTCCCCTTCTCTGTCCTGGGGGCATTGGGGATCATACATAGATCAGTGGGACGAGCGCCCCCTACTGGTCCTCCAACACCCTTTACCAGCACCATCTGAGTCCCATCCAAGGATGGACCAGACCAGACCTGCTTAGCTTCTAGAGAAACCAGCAGTGCGAGGCAGGTAGCCATGGTGCTGACTGAAGAATACTCTTGTATAATTAATTTAAATTGTTCATATAGGGTGACCATATTTTCAAACCACCAAACCAGGACCGTTAAGTGTACCGCACGTTCATGCACATGCACATTTATGCGCTTATGCACGCTCCATAAGTTAGCCTTCTGGAGGTCTAGAAAAGACCGACTCTCTCTTCGGCATGACAGCTAACGGTAAGCATATTGACATATTCTGTCAGACAGAGCCACAAGCATCATAGGCTAGCACAGGGGTTCCCAAACTTTTCCATGCCAAGGCCCCCCAAACAGCATTAGCTTCTGGCCGGGGACCCCCAAACCCACCGACAATGCTACAAAATATGTAAATAAACATCAACTTTTAGAATGTATTTTCTTACTTTTATTTACTATTCAATAATTATTACTTTTGTTTAGCATAAGAAAATTATTAACGAACATCTTTTCAGCATATACAGAATACAGAATATACAGTATATTCCCAATGAATAATAAGCTGAACTTGAGAATGCGACGATTACGGCAGTTTACTTGTACGGTTCAGGACAAATTATTATTATTTTTTTATTATTATTATTATTTTTTTATTATTATAATTTTTGTTTTATTATTATTTGTATTTTAATTGGTTTTTTTTTCAATCTTTTTTTTTTTTTTTCAATTTTATGAGGCCCCCTTAGCGCCCCTTGGCGGGCCCCCACTTTGAAAACCACTGCGCTAAGCTACTGTCTGTCAGAACGATAATCTGTAATGCCTGTTTGTGCTTCCATTGTATTTGTGAGCGTTGCTCTTGCTTCAGTTTCTCCATGGACTGACTCAATATATTGTGATCTGTGTGATTCTTAATAAATCTATTGATTGAAAATGAAAATCTATTGACTGAAAGTATAGCAAAACAGCAAAATACCTTTTGCTATATGAACAGTGTGTGGGAATCTGACACCATCTGCCCCAGTGGGGGCTTTTCCCAAATTGAATTGGTGAGCCAACCAGGAGAGACGCGGGGGCCAGTGACCTGGACGGAGCCGCTATAATCGAAGTTAACGGGGGCCCCAAACACAGGTAAGGAGAGCAATTATATCTCCATGCTTGTTGACTTTGATGTAGTTTGTTCGCCCAAGTCATCGACAGTACGTTCCGCTCCTTTAAAGAACCTATAGAAGTGTTAGAGAGAAGACTTCAATGTGTAATTTGCATGCTCTGAATGTGTAACTAACCTACTGCGACTACCGCCTCTTAGCGACTAGAGCAGGGCTCGGCAAGTAAGCTTGGCCTCGGGCCAATTTATTTCTAAGCCATTAGATGGCGGGCCAGAACATAATCAAAGGCTAATTGAAGTTAGAAAATGGATTGATAAAAAATGCAACTAGAATTTGCGACAGACTGGTACAGAGTGTCTTGTTGTAACTGCTTAGTCAACTGCTCATCCCTGTGGTTAAATTGTGTAGGACAGTCAAAAACCAAAAGAGCCACAGTTGTGTGTCGGTGTCTGACCGTGGTTCTCTCTCCAGTGTGTGTTGTGATAGCTGGTTTATTCTGGGTGCCATGATTGCTCATGCACCACAGGTGTGCAGCCCCAGAGTCTAATCAATCTGAGTCAGGCCAGGTCACGCTATCAACCACACACACTCCACAGCATGCATTTGAGGCCCCCTACACACGGGAACGTTTTTAGGTGAAAACGATAAAATATTGTATCGTTTTGGCCTTTCATCCACATGGCAACGGCATTTCGGGTGACCTAAAATGGTATTTTCTGAGAACGGGTCCCAGAGTAGAAAGATCTCGCAACGCCGTGTTGCCGTGTAGACAAAGGAACCGCTACTTTGTGAAAACGATGACGTCACCGTCCTGTCGTCACTGTCACGTGACCAGAAGATGAAGGTCTTATTCTACAGTTTTGGTGTGTCCGGTCGTCTCTCTCTGTGATGGTTTACAGCGCCACCTGTAGGTGTGGCATATGTATTACATCGTTTTCACAACGGTGTCGTTGCCATGTGCACGTGAACATTTAGTGATCTGATGCATGTGTGCAATTTTTTTTCAACCCGCAAAAAAAAAAACAGGAGCGTTGCTGTGTGTACATAGTCTGAGTTTATACTTTATGATACAATACAATTCAATTCAATTTTATTTGTATAGCGCCAATTCATAACAGAAATTATCTCAGGGCACTTTTAAAATGGAGCAGGGCCGTGTTCCGATATCCGTACTTCCCGTACTTAGTATATTTAGTTTGAGTACGTAGGGTGTTCCGATTATGATCGCGGCAAAAGAAGTGTACTTGAAAGGACCCGTATGTGTACTC
>JAOPJH010000076.1:14318437-14328983 GCA_027122575.1 Merluccius polylepis
CATTATCAGAACCCTTTCTACCCTAACCCTACCATCATTATCAGAACCCTTTCCATCCTAACCCTACCATCATTATCAGAACCCTTTCCATCCTAACCCTACCATCATTATCAGAACCCTTTCTACCCTAACCCTACCATCATTATCAGAACCCTTTCCATCCTAACCCTACCATCATTATCTAAACCCTTTCCAGCCACTAAGACCAGACAGATGGACTGCAACCATATCTACCATGTTCCCGATGTGATAAAATCCACATGACAACACAAACCTGGTAGTGTGCTGCCACCATGTGGTCATAAGAGGCAAATGCAGCCCCCCCACCAACAACAGGATTTTGAAAGTGTCTCAAAAGCATTATTTTCCCATTCTTGCTTGATTTAAGATTTCCGCTGCTCGGCAGTTCAGGGTCTCTTGTATCAGATGATATCTAAATGGCAACACGTCATTTCTAAATGCATACATATCAACATTCCTTCAGCATTGATGGTGCCCCATGCTGTGGGCACTAAGGCACCATGACAGATGCTGGCCTCTGAACTGCATTGTTAACAAACGGGGTTGGTGTTTTTCCTCTTCGGTCGGAGAACACCACAGCCACTATTTATTTCCAAAAACTGAAAGGTGGACTCGTCAGACCACAGATTTAAGATGGGGTTAAAAAAGGTCACGTTTCTGGATGTTGTCGACCTATGGTTTCCGCTTTGCATAGTAGTGATAAATTGCATTAATAGATGCAACACTGCGTGTTCATTGACAGATGTTCTTTTAAATTTATTTCCGAGGCCCATGTGGTTATATTACTTACAGAAGCATGTCGGAGGGATCCAAGGTCACAGGCATTGGATATTGGCCTTTCCCTTTACGCACAGAGACTTCTCCAGATTTTCCATCCTATTATGGAAGGTGAAATCCCTGAACTCTTTGCAATTCGCTCCAATTCGCTCATGCAGTTTTTCACAAAGTGGCAAACCTCAACCCATCCTTGCTCATAAACGACTTCTGCTCCTTATACAATCATGATACTATAACTTGTTCCCTGTTTACCTGTGGACAGGTGTCCTTAGGAACATTTCACAACCGTCCCATGTTACCCCGGTTCCAACTTTTTGGGAACATGTTGCAGGCAGCTCATTTGTATAAGTTGATAAGTTTAGTTATCTTTTCTTTGGGCCGTTTTCAATTAAATATAGGAATTTACAAATTGCTAAATTCACTGTTTTCTGATTTTATTTACATTTTACATTCTGTCTCAACTTTTTTGGAATTGAGACTTGTAAACAAATATCAGCTGTTTCTACACTTCACTCTTACACTTCAGTTTAAAAAAATTTAACTAAACATTTTCAGCATTTTCTTTCTTTCTTTGTTTAAAGGAACCCTTCTGTAGTAACATATACACAATGAGACATTTGACTTTGTTGAATTTGTAAAATATATTTGATAACAATGTGATCACATAAAATATCAGTGTTCAGTAACATCTTATCTGAATTTCAGTGTTTTACTTCACAGAGTAAATACCAATAACACTGTTTGAAGACATTGACTTCTTCTGGAGATGAGAAGGAAACATGTAGTTCCATATACAATCTGCAACCGGAGGAGGTGTCATAGAGGATGAGGAGTCATAGAGGAGAGGAGGAGTCATTGAGGAGGAGGAGGTGTCATACAGGAGTCATAGAGGAAGAATCAGAGGGTTAGGATGAGACATAGAGGGTTCGGAGTCATAGAGGAGGGTTATGGGGTTTAGTGTTCGGGGGCAGGAGAATGGGGGGTTGAAGAAGGATAATGTATTTTTTGGTTCATATCATCTTGCACTGGATTGGGGAAGTTGAATCGTTCTTGTTTTCAACAGCCCTGGAGTAGTAGAACGTCTTTCCAACTGCTAATCCAATTGTCAATATTTCTTGTTTGTTTAGGGACTTAGAAAAGCGTCTTGTCCGGAGCAGGGATCCATCACATTTCTATATTATGTAATGTTATATCCTCCGTTATTTCTTTGTCCCAAATCCTCAAAGCTCATCCTGGTGAGACAAAATGGATGAAGCAAGTGAGCGGTAGGCATAGCGGTGTATAATGAGAATACCTTGAAAACACATCTTAACACCAGGACTCATAGTTATCAAGCCTGTCAGAATTAATCAGAGGAATTGCTATAAAAGTGAATTTATGACTAAAAGTACTCTCAGCTCAGCTCCTACACATATGATCGAGCAATGAGTAAGACCTACCTACTTTTAGAAACTTTAAAAAAATTATATCACTCTCAGATTTTTTTGCCACTTAGGACCGATTTCCTACTCTGAAAGGCTTGATAACTATGGGCCCTGATCCTTATTACCATGGAAACACATCTAACACTTGGACGGGGGGTCACAAGCCATGGCTAGAAACCCAACATGCAGTAAATCTGTGTCATATTTTTAAACCTGTAATAAGGTTCTCTGAATCGTCCCTGGCAAATAAACAAATACAAAAATAGTTACCTTGGGTTTGTTGTGTAGCCGTGGCAACAGCTGATGTAACCTCTCTCTGACGATCTTGGAGATGACGCTTGCATCCCGGCTGTTGACATGCTCTCCGCCCTGGTCACGCTAAAGAGAAACATGTTGTAAGATACTGTATCTCACATCTAACCCTGTATAGGGTTAGATATAGTCATATACCCTCCTGGTTCCTAACCCTATATCGTCATATAACCTTACCCTCCTGGTTCTTAACCCTATATCGTCATATAACCTTACCCTCCTGGTTCTTAACCCTATATAGTCATATAACCTTTACCCTCCTGGTTCCTAACCCTAATACCAAACCCTAGAACCATAGACCAAACCCTAATACCTAACCCTAATAGGAAACCCTAACCGTAAAACCAAACCTTAGAACTATCTTCTAACTACTTCTCCATCGTTGCCCACGTGAGCCAGTAGAACTATAGAGTCCCTAGACAAAACCCTTACCAGGATGCCCCCCAGCGACTCCAAGAAGGCCAGATACTCAGAACCGATGTTTGGTGCATAGGCACACACAACAGTCAGAGCCTTCCCCTCAGCGACTCGCAGTGCATAGAGGCGACCCTTTCGTTTCCCAGGGAGAATTCCTACACAGTGACGCTCAGCCAGGGGCTTTAAGGTATCCCCACACCCCCCTGGCGCCTCTCATCCTGGGCAACTCCCGAAAAAGGAGAGTCCAGCCCCTCTCCAGGAGTTTGGTTCCAGAACCTGTGCTATGCGTAGAGGTGAGCCCAACTATATCTAGTTGGTACCACTCCACCTCCCACACCACCTCTGGTTCCTTCCCCACCAGAGACGTGACATTCCACGACCCTAAAACCTAACGCTAATAGGAAACCCCAACCCTAATACCAAACCTTGGAACCATAGACCAAACTTTAAAACCTAACCCTACTAAGAAACTCTAACCCATAAACCAAACCCTAAAACATAACCTTAATACCAAATCCTAGAACCATAGCAAACCCTGAAACCTAACGCTAATAGGAAACCCTAACCCTTATGCCAAACCCTTGAACCATAAACCAATCCCTAAAACCTAACCCTAATAGGAAACCCTAACCTTAGAAACATAAACCAAACCCTAAAACTTTATGCTAATAGGAAACCATAACCCTACATAGTCTTATATAACTTTATATAATAAAATATATAACCTTACCCTCCTGGTTCCCAGGTGGGGATAGAAGCGGACCGTGGGGTAGGCCGTGATCCCAGCTGACTGGCACGTCTGGTGGTGAGCTTGACAGTCCAGCTTCCCTGAACGCACCTCCCCTTTAATCATCTGAAAGAAGATACAACCTTCCCTTTAACCATCTGAAAGTATAACCTCCCCTTTAATCATCTGAACAATATACAACCTCCCCTTTAACCATCTGAAAGAACATACAACCTTTTACAATTTTAACATACAACCTAGACTAGAGTTATATTTACAGGTTAAAGGTTAGTTATAAATATATTTATAGGTTAAGCGTTAGTTATAGTTTTAGGTTAAGGGTTATAGTTATATGCTAAGGGTTAGTTATAGGTAAAGGGTTAGTTGTAGTTATTGGTTAAGGGTTAGTTATAGGTTAAGGGTTAGTATAGCTATAGTTATAGGTTAAGGGTTAGTTATAGTTATAGGTTAATGGTTAGCTATAGTTATAAGTTAAGGATTAGTTATAGTTATAGGTTCAGGGTTAGTTATATTTATAGGTTAAGGGTTAGTTATAGAGGTATAGTTATAGGTTAAGGGTTCTCTGTTACCCTTGCCAGGACTTCAAATTCGGGAGCGAAGTGTTGGCAGGGTCCACACCAGGGGGCATAGAAGTCCAGGACCCAGTGATCTGGACCCGACAGGACCTGGTCTCTGAAGGACTCTGGGGTCAGGTCCACCGATACCCTGGGAAGAGCGCTACACGGACAGACAGGTAGAGAGACAGACAGGTGAAGACAGGTAGACAGGTAGAGAGACAGGCCGGCAGAGAAACAGGCAGACAGGTAGGTAGTGAGAAAGACAGTCAGGCAGAGAGACAGGAAGATGGCTATATAAGAAGAAAAATGGTGAGACTAATAACCAGAGCTGGGGACTTGAGACTTGAGACTCGGACTCAAGTCGGGAAAATAGGGACTTGCCACTTGACTTACTGGAGACTTGACTGCTGTGAGACTCGAGTCTTTCTTGAGACTTGAAAGAAAATGTGCTCAGATTCTAATCTAATCTAATCATTGAATGCATTGTTTGTTTCTTGCGCGGCTGCTGGATGCATATATAGGGGAAACAATGCATTATTATTATTATCTCAATTTTTTTTAAGTGGCCACCGTAGTTAGTTTACCAACTACCGCTTTGTTTTACCCTGTTTAGCACTGTTAACACCACCTAGACTCATCGGGACTTCCACTGCTGAGTGAAAGTCCCTTTTGCTCCCCGCTTTAGATTGCTTTCTTACGGATCGGGAATATCTGTTAAATATCCAAGTCAGTCCAAAAAATAAAATTAGCCTACCCTATATCAAATATTCCAAATGTTATGGCCGCAGACACCAAGGCTGATTGCAACGAGTTGAGCCGTCCATCCCACCAGTGCTTACAGAACCTCATAGCCTACTAGGAAACCCTGCTGTCATTTAAATGTCTGAGAGTTTCTCTCTGTTCCACTAGGCCTACATATTGCTTTTGCCTTACTTGTTATTAAAAGATCAATCTAAACACAGTTCAGCTATGCTGAATGGATTGAACGAAGGCAAATGCAACCATGGTTCTATGAATTCCAGATGAAGGAATTAAATCCAAAATAAAACCTAAGCCGTCAATTTTTTTATTATTTAAATAAAACAAATTTAACATAATTATCCATTATCGTCATGTTCAAACTTGTGACATTAGTTTTCAACTGGAAATGTGTTTTTTTTTTGTTTTTTTTTCACAAAAAAATGGTTGTAAGAAGCTTATGTGGCTGGTGAATTTCTTTATCCACCAGTCACAGTGGCTGGTGACTAAAAACATGTACTTCAGGCACTGGTGCTTAGGCAGGTTTGCTTCTGCATTACTGACATCTTTTGGATTAATCTGGCCATTCTCTTACTAAATGCTAATTAATTAATTAATTAGTTAATTAATTAATAATTAACAAATTAAACAAACAATTAAATCTGCAACGCTGATTGCAAATGTATCAGCGCTTTTATTTATCCATGTTCACTTTTACTATTAAGACTTGAGACTTGACTTGGACTTGCACCCAAAATACTTAAAACCAGCTCTGCTAATAACTAACAAACTAGCTAACAAGTGCCACCGAAAAGGCGCTTTTTTCTTTTCTTTTGTTTTCTTCTGGTCCGGAGACGACTATATTCCTGTTGACGCACCGCAGCGCGACGCTTCCTATGTGTGCTAGGGGCGGCGCTTGTGTCATAGACGCGCCGCGGCGGCAGTGTTTTGCACTTCATATTAATACAAAAATAGGCTATATATCATGATTTATTGGGAGAAATAAACTATATGTAAAATCAGACATTCAGCACCGCCTACAGCCCAAATGGAATGATCCTGTGTTTTGCAGATGATTCAACTATGAGATTGGCAGTCGAATCAGGCTCCTTCGATCGAATGGTCGAATATTCGGGGTCACCCCTAGATGTTTGTTTGTTTGTTTATAAGAAAATATCTAAAAGGTGCTTGCACAAAGTAGCTTTTAGATTTTTTTTCTAATAAATGTTAACAATTTAATGTGAGAGCTTAAATTGTTAAATGGCGGACTGTCCATCACTTCTGAAGTCACCACAGCCAAAGCTATGGTGCCATTGACAACATTGTGAATTTACAGTTTCAGTTTCGGTTTTGCAGTGAAACACGACACAGTGCTGTGAGTGTATGGGGTCTATCGGGTGTTGGTCGGTGTACTATGCGTACCGGGCCATACCATACTGTGCAGTAGAACAATGTGCTATAAATTGTGAATGTTCCAGATCCCGTTCCAACGTGGTCTGGCTGGCATTGTGATCAGATCTTATAGTAGAGTGGACACAATTTTGCAAACATGATTTGGATAGATTGCTGCTACGTAGTTTAGACTTTCCCATACCCTGAATTCAGACACAAGGCTCCAGGTAGCATAGAATACTCCACTTAAAGATATAGTCAGCGATCCTAATCCACATTTTTTGTCAAATTCAGCGAACATCTTCTCACAGTCCGCTATCTAGCAGCTAGCCGCTCTGTGTGTGTGTGCTAAAAAAAGATTGTGTCTTTATTCACAGCCCAGGCTATGTAAATGGGAAACAAAGAAAGTGCTCGGACCAAGCACAGTGCACAATGGAGGGAGAGGGGAGATAGATTTGTTTTGGTGTTCTAATATCAACAATCTTTCCCCAGAATTGCTGACTATACCTTTAAGAAAGTAATGCATTTGTTTTGGGTAGGGACGATTCCTACCAACAATTTGGAATTTGGAGTTGATTCAGACTCTGATTCAAGGTTATGGAATTGATGGAATCGATTCTTAGAATTGAGAAAATGTAATCGAGAATCCAGTCTTTGGATGGAGTCGACCCTCCATCCCTGGTTGTGGGTCGTATAATACAAATCATTTTAGACAATAAGTACTTTCAATATTTAAGTTCCTCTACAAGTATGAAGTGTTGACACTGAGGCCTGCGTTTTATATTAAGTAGTTTATATTATGTCGTTAGCTGAGATTTTTTTTCGGAATATTGCCTTGTGGGCACTTACCTACTGCAAATCCTTGCTTGCAGAGTTCTAGATGATTGGGTCTGGATTGTTTTGCAGCAATTTTGTTGTTGCTGGCAGGATTCAGCCAATAAAGTCAATAAAATAACTATATTTAACCAACATAACCAATAATGTAGTTATTGGTTACTAATCTGTATACGTTGACATTTGAATCAGTGGCCAAGTGATTGTTTACCAAGCAACAGCTCTAAATTCTTTATGATTTAAAAGGTTATATTAAATTATTAAGGTATAAATGAAATATGACATATAATTGAAAACAATAATAATCAAGCTTGACATGTTCACAGCTGGTGGAGCACTATTCATACAAACCAGATGGCCTCCTGTGTGCCCTGACCGAGCCTTGTTTACATGGTGACGGCAACATTGGTAAATATACATGGCATATTTTTTTCTTTTTTTTTACTTACTCTGAAAGACGCTTCTTTTCAATGTGATATTGTGGCTTTTTCATTAACCAGTTAAACTACATTGACTTCCACCTGCACGTACTTACTAGTATGTTATAAAGCAGGTAGTTATCTGGATGCCCAGTGTCTACTATTCATAGTTTCCCTCCATGTCCAAGTGCATGACCATGATTCTATCTACATTTTTACCCACATCATCCATACAGTAAAATATATTAAAAACAAATCTTTACAGGTGCAATAGGAAGACCACGTCTACCACAAGATCACCCTGGAGTAAGTAAACACAACACAATGTACACAACGTATTATGTGTGTTTTAAAGTGGGGGGAAACTAAGCTATTGGGTTAAAAGTTAACTTTTGCCACAGTGGTCAGGAACACGCAGTGGCAGGTATCAGTGTTGAAAGGGGAAGCAGAAGTAGAGAGAGGGAACAAAACAACTGTCCCCCGAGGGGTGCCAGTGCTCTACATGTTGTCTCACAAACAGTGGTGTGTTGGTCGGTCAGATAGCCTGACAGGAAGTAGACCTAGTGGGTGGTGCACATGCACATCTGTAGCTTCTTTTGATTAAGTTGTTAACAATGAACACATTGCTCTCAGCCTTATTCTAATGGAAATGGGATCTCTTTGGTAATAGCTCTGTCATTTTATCCCAAATTAGAATGAATATAAAACCTAATCAAATTCTCTTCTCAAATGAATGAAAATTAGAAAATATAAGAGACTAAGCTGCAAAACATTATGAAATAGACAGGACTCTAGCCTATACATGCTCTCAGGAAGATAAAGAAATTATTGAAATGGCTATGTAAACTATCGTTGTCACCCATTCGTGCAAGCGCTAAAACATGCAAGAGTGTGACTACAAGTGCTTCGATGGTACACACATGCGAGGGCTGACCCCGCGAAGACACCCCAGCTCCATTGTAAGGATCAGGTTTGGACTCAAATGCAGACACAAAGATGGTTTAAACAAAAAAGGTTTAATTCTCACTTAATTCTTCAAGACAAAAAATGAACAAAGGCAACAAGCCAAAAAACTCACAGATTTATCTGAAGATACAAAAGCGATCAATCAATAATCTATCAATAACTAAGACATTTACTAGACTGGGATTAACTACAGGACAGGACGATCAGACAAAGGGCAAACTGAGGGCTTCAATACACAATTAACAATGAACACAGGTGGAACACAATCAAGGATACAAAAAGAATAACTGAGGACATCTTGGGGAAGAAACACAAACTACACTAAAATAAACAGAACAAATGCTGTGACAGGAGCCCCACCTCAAGGAGCCCCTCATCTGGTTGGGCAAGATGTTTCTTGTGGAAGAGTGTGGGGTCCAAAATGTCTCTGGCAGGAACCCAGCTCCTCTCCTCAGGGCCATAGCACTCCCAGCCCACCAGGTATTGCCAACCCCTGCCAAAGAACCCTCAGAGGTCTCTTGACGGCGTAGGTCGGTTGGCCGTCCACCGTGCCTTGAAGCATGGCCCCACTGGAGAACCTGGAAGCGCACCGTGTCCGGAACAAACAGGCTTTTGGTGGGCCCACCTCCAGGACCAGGCTGCTGCTGCTGGGCCTTGCAGATGACCTTCTCGATGCCCCAGGAGAGCAATCAGGTGGGAGACAGGCAGGATGGCTGGCTCTGGATCATTGGTTTGGTCAGTGGTGTCGAACCGACAGAAGAGAGCATCAGGTTTACTGTTCTTAGAACCAGGCCGATATGAAAGGACAAAATCAAATCAATTAAAGAAAATGGCCCACCTGGCTTATCAAGAGTTTAAAGGGGAATTTCACCTCACAACACTTCTGGGGTCATTTTCACACCGACCCAGGCTTCTGTACCCCAGACAGTTTTTAGGTTGCTTGCTTCATTTTGATATTTGATACCCAGGTGAGCAAACCCCCCTCCATCCAATAGAAGCCCATTCAACATCAAACTCCTCATTAGACTCATTGTAATCATACATCCTTGCTACATATTTTTTGTTAGCTTTTGTTTGATGCGATATCGGTATAATAATGAGGTGCATTTGTAGCACTGGTTCTCTGCCACACATAAAGTGGCTTTGCTGGACCCCTCCGACACAAGACACAGGTTGTTGTTGGGAAATATATCCATTTATTGGAAATGGCAAGATGGTGCAAGCCAAGCAGATGTAACATTCTGTTATGACATTGGCTCTCCCCTGAGTGTGTGTGTTGATAGCTGGTTTATCATGGGTGCCATGATTGCTCTGCACCACAGGTGTGCAGCCCCACCCAGCCAGAGTCTAACCAGTCTGACTCAGACCAGGTGAGGCTGTAAACCAGCTATCAACAACACACCCACTCCACAGACCCCCAACACAAAATTGTGGCTGGGGAGAATCCTTACCCCCGCCCCCCCCCCCCCTCCATCCTGGAGACCGGAGGCCTCGGCTAGGTAAGGCTGTAAACCAATCAACCACACACTCCACAGCATTGTACCCGGTTGTTATAATGCCCCCTTTAAACTTGCCTTGCCTTCCACATGATGCAATTTTGTGCCAGATCATGGCTGTTTGTAATCAAACACCCCAACATAACAGCCGAAGAAGTTCACAAACCAGGACTAAAGGTGTGTAGAAGTAGTATGTACTAGTAGTAATACAACACTATTTCTACGACAAACCTAATCTTATTGTCTGCAAGTACGCCCACATCAGAAGTCTTGCAATGATATGCATCCTCAAGTTTGACACTAAACTGGCTGGGTCTACCTGCATTTGTAAAGGAAAGCAACAAAACAGCATAAAATATTAACAAATGAATGAAATAACTAATCAAAGTGAACATGGGCTGAATGGTCTTCTATTGGATTGGGGGGGTGGGGGGGTTGCTAACAC
>JAOPJH010000080.1:46059-56089 GCA_027122575.1 Merluccius polylepis
TTATTATTATTATTATTATTATTATTATTATTATTATTATTATTATTATTATTATTATTATTATTATTATTATCTTGAAACACGTGAAACACACACACACACACAGTTCACATGGACTCATGTTGTCCTACCGCTAGAAGGTTAAATTACGGAGGGTGGGAGAATTGGTCCAATCATTTGTCTCTTCTAACCTGTCTTCAGTTTGCAGATGCAGCGTTCAGCTGTTATTGCTCAGTGTCCCCGCAAACCCAGCGGGGACACCCGTGTCCCCACACACCCAGCGGGGACACCCGTGTCCCCACATACCCAGTGGTGTCCCCACACACCCAGCGGTGTCCCCACACACCCAGCAGGGACGAGCGCTTTCCCTCCACAGGCGTGTGAAGTGCCAGCAGGAAGTACCTCCTCACAGGAGAGACCTCGTAAACCAGACGCCAGAGAAAGACCCTGGACTCTGGACATATGTCCTGCATCGTTAATCTGACACCGCTGGATCCAATAATGCCGTTGTTTTATTTGTGTGAATTATTTTGTTGTATTATGTAAAGTTGTACAAAGTTGTTCTGTACTCTGTAATGTATTTCATGTGACTACTCACTATGGCGTCCTGGCTCATTGTGTGTGTGTGTATTTTTACTTCCTACACTTCTTACACCCCCCCGTTCCTCCCCCTCTTACACACCCCCGTTCCTCCCCCTCTGACACACCCCCATTCCTCCCCCTCTGACACACATCCTCACATCCTCCCAAACCGTCCCGGCGCTCGGCAAGGGAGTAACGCTGCTGTCTGTCCCTGCGTGTGCAGATGCTAAGTGTAAGACCAAAGCCAAGGCGGACATCATCCTGCTGGTGGACGGCTCCTGGAGCATCGGGCGGCTCAACTTCAAGACCATCCGCTCCTTCATCGGCCGCATGGTCGGCGTCTTCGACATCGGCCCCGAGCGGGTCCAGATCGGTACTGTTACCATGACAACGCTACAAATACTACAAAGGCTACCCACTACTACTGCTGTTATCACACCAACACTGCTAGGACTAGTACTACTAGTAGTGGGTTTACTAGTAGGGTCTAGTACTGCTACTACTACTATGACTTGTATTACTGCTACTACATCTACCATCTGTACGACCGTTGCTATGGCTACCACCTCAAATACTACTTCTACTGCACATTGTGAAGCCATGAGCGGCTAGTTGATGTTCACATACACATTATGCATCTTGTACAGCATAGTGCTTATTGTGTAGTATGCAGTATTGTGCTAATTAGCTCTGGCGTGCTAACTAGCGCTGGTGCTATCCCTGCAGGAGTGGCTCAGTACAGCGGAGACCCCAAGACCATGTGGCACCTGAACGAGCACGCGACCCGGGACAAACTCCTGCAGGCCGTGGCCAACCTGCCCTACAAAGGAGGGAACACCATGACGGGTCAGTACATGAGTAGAGTCTAGGGTCTAGTCTAGACTCTAGTCTAGTGTCCAGTAGAGTCTAGGGTCTAGTCGAGACTTTAGTCTAGGGTCCAGTAGAGTCTAGGGTCTAGTCTAGACTCTAGTCTAGGGTCAAGTAGAGTCTAGGGTCCAGTAGAGTTTAGGGTCTAGTCGAGACTTTAGTCTAGGGTCCAGTAGAGTCTAGGGTCTAGTCGAGACTCTAGTCTAGGGTCCAGTAGAGTCTAGGGTCTAGTCGAGACTCTAATCTCGGGTCCAGACCATACCATCTGTATTCATGTCTGTTGCACATGAACTCCTCCTGTATCTTCTCAGCTTAGCAGTCAGTATGTGTACCTTCTGAGCCGGTCGGTCTTCTGCGTGTTTGTATGCAGGAATGGCGCTGAACTTCATCCTGGAGAACAACTACAAAACCAACGTGGGAATGCGTCCGGAGGCACGCAAAATCGGCGTGCTTATCACTGATGGCAAGTCTCAGGACGAGATCATCTTCAGCTCCCAGAAGCTCAGGGACGAGGGAATCGAACTCTACGCCATCGGTCAGTGGCCTGCTTTAACTGTTGCTTCTCAGGAAGAAGCAGTTGCATCTCTAACACACCAGAAGCGGTAGTAACCATGGTTATGACCTCTCCCTTTCAGGTGTGAAGAATGCAGACGAGAATGAGTTGCGGTCCATCGCCTCCGATCCGGAGTCGATCCACATGTACAACGTCAATGACTTCAACTTCTTGCTGGACATCGTGGACGACCTGTCCAACAATATCTGCAACAGTGTCAAGGGTCCAGGTAGGCACGGCAATGCGCCTGTGGTAGTCATGGCGATAACAGACGATGGGTTACATTGATATCAGGATTTGGATATGAACTTTTATTTTGTTGATATTTATCAATTCTATGGAGGGCAGGCAAGTGTAGTGACTAACTCTGTACTGTCTAACCCCTACCTGCTCCTTAATTACCTGTCTCTGTGTGACGGGTCACAGCTATCTGTGAGATGCAGCTCCACACTACTGTCGCTTCTACAGACCACAGACGACGACCAGGTGGATTATGGGGTGTTTTATTACAGCTCTTTCCTGCAACACAGCATACAGCAGCACAGTGGTGAGGGACAGTTCAACATCACAGTCTCGGGATAACAACATCACAGTGAAGTCCTCTTTTTTCTGTGCTGTATTTAACAGTAAAATAAAATAACAAAATCTGTTCATATAAAACAAAAATAAAAATTACATCTTAGTGTGATCGTATAGTGTATATTGTTATTCCATAAATCATAAGTGAAAAATCCCCACATAACCATTATGTGACATGAAATGTCTTTTAAGAACACATTCAACATTTACCATGAGGTAAGTATAAAAATCACAAGTGGCTCATTAACATTACATTCAGAGATAGATAACAAATGTGAGCCATTTAGTTGAACAATGAAAAAGGCTGTTCACAGACTGGTATACAAAAAAACATTATGAAAAGTTACATTAAAAAGTGCACAACATATTACCTGCAACACAGCATACAGCAGCACAGTGGTGAGGGACAGTTCAACATCACAGTCTCGGGATAACAACATCTGACACGAGGGAAAACATTTAAGCTAGTTTAGCAACATTAACAAGTCTCTAACATCATTTTACGGTCTAATAAGTCACAGTAAATGCTCAAAACTGTTAGCATGGGTCACAGTGAGTATTCGACGCGGTAAAATATAAAGTAAAACCATCGGGAACATTAAAGGAAATAATTAATTATCCCGGACAATGCAAGAGGACGTCTTACCACAGTGAAGTCCTCTTTTTTCTGTGCAGTACTCACACCAACCACTGCGCTAGTTAAAGGCGGTGTTGCACCTTTTTCTGCCATAATTTAACAGGCATAGATCTACTCCGTTACATACACCCCCCTTAAATTATGCTGAATAGGGGCAACGTAGATCAAACCTCGAATATAAAAAAAAATGTTGTGGATGTCGAGCAGTGACGTACGAAAAAGTCAATATCAGAAATTCCTCCTTAAGAAGTGTGTAAGGACAGGGTGGTACCAAAACCTATACTTATCACAGACTAACAGAGATGCCATATACATCGCATAAGATTGTACATTCCTTTGCTCATTTAGTTCAGAGAATCACATTCACCCAATTCAGAAGCAAAACTGAATCAGCAAAACAAACAAACAAAACAAAATAAAACAAGCAAATGCTTGTCACTAAGTCACTTAGGTTGTTCTACACACAAAATGTCGCGCGCACATTAGCTGCAATAGCACCAAACGCAGACAACAACATAGGTTCAGTATTCTCCACAAATCTCTGGCCTGACATCTCACAAATAAGCCTATTCGGATGCCTAATCGTTCTCCCATATCTTGTGAAAACTGAAGGGGCCTGCATTGTCTGTGGATGTGTGCAAACTACCTCTTCTAACTCAATCCCATCCGGGATGAAACTTAAGGCAACAGGTACATCAGTAGGCAAGTGTCCTGTGTCGTGCGCTGAGACTGATGATGAGGTAGGATGTGCATGAGAGCTGTCGTCATGGTCAAAGTCGCCAGGAGCACAGTCCGGCAGCTTCTCTGACTGCCCCATCTCCATGGCAAGCACAAGTGAGGTGACAGCGACGACACTACCTTCCGAAACGTTCTCACTCCCAGCCTCAGCTTGGTCAGGTGACTGCACGAGCCAATTTATAGTACGAGATCGAGCATCCTCCTGATTATCCACAACAGAGCTCCGGCCACTTCCACATGGCACAGCTGATTGTGACTCCCCACAGACTGCTTGGGAAGCAGCTTGCTCAGGGAACGTCAGAAAGTCTACTGGGAGCAGCATGTTTCTGTGAACAACTTTCTCCTTTCCAGTAACATTATCTCGAATCCTGTACACGTGGACTCCAGCTCTCACAGACACCACATCGAAGGGGGTTGAAACCCACCGGTCTGCAACCTTTCTCTTGCCTTTCTCACCCCGATTGGCCAGCAGCACCCTGTCGCCTACAGCCAATGGCAACCCTTTCACTTTGCGATTGTAGATTCTGGCGTGACGATCCTGCTCGCCATAGGCACGCTGCTGAGCAATCTGTGCGGCCTCAGAGAGATCCTTCCTCAAGTGGTTCACAAACTCATGATGGCTGACAATGCTGTCATTTTCCAAGACATGATGGAACATGATGTCAATGGGCAAGCGTGGGATCCGTCCAAACATCAAGTAAAATGGCGCAAAGCCTGTGGTCTCGTGCACTGTGCAGTTATAGCAGAAGGTCAGCATCCGGAGCATCTGCGGCCACTTAGACTTGTACTGTGGGGGGAGAGTCCTTATCATGCCACCAAGAGTTCTGTTGAACCTCTCTGTGATACCGTTGCCCATGGGGTGATACGGAGTAGTATGGGACTTGTGCACACCCGCCATCTCAAGAAGATCTTTGATGAGCCTACTCTCAAAGTTAGCTCCCTGATCAGAGTGGATCTGTTTGGGGAAGCCATAAATGCAGAAGAATTTGTCCCATAAACAGCGGGCAACTTGCTTTGCAGATTGGTTCCTACAGGGAAAGGCGAGAGCCAACTTTGAAAAATGGTCTGTAACAACGAGGACATCAGTGGTCTTCTTGCCGCTTGTCTCTGCTGTCCAGAAATCAATGCAGACCAGCTCCATAGGAGCTGAGGTGCGAATGTTCTCAAGGGGAGCTCGGGCGTCTGGTTCAGATGTCTTCCCCAAAATGCATCTCTGACAGTGTTTCACATGTGTCATAACATCCCTTCCCATGCCTGTCCAGAAGAACCTCTCACTGGCCAGAGAGAGAGTCCTTGAACGGCCCTGGTGACCAGCTGCATCATGAACACCGTGCAGGACGTGATGTTTCAGAGACTCGGGTACTACAAACTGCAGGATCTTCCTGTTAATGCGACGATCCCTCCTCACTCTGTAGAGAATCCCATTACGCACTGTCAATTTCCTCCAGTGCTTCAACAGCTTGAGTACACAGCTCGACTCAGCCGCCCTTTCATGTGCGTTCAGCCTCTTATGTCGCTGAACATAAAAGAGTGCCCTGCACACTGTAGCATCTTGTTGCTGCATATTGTGCAACTGGCTGTGGGGGACGATGATGGATGGGTCTTCGTCAGGTAACTGCAGTGAGGAAGGGCTCGCGCCAGACAGACGGGAGACACCACCAGTGCGATGAACGTCCAACACAGCTGACACCTCTTCCGCACCAATAGCACCCCCAGACAGTGTACAGGTATCTTGTGCTGGACTAAGATCCACATCAGTGGAGTCATCAGCAGTCTGAACGGCCTGGCAGTTGGTGGTTAGGCGGAAGGCATCTTGCACTGTCCCAGTGACAACTCCATTGATCTCATCCAACAAAGACAGATAGGTCTCCTTCACCAGACGATGGCTGACGCTGGACCGGACAAATGGTTCACGACTCAGGGCGTCAGCGACAGTATTCTTGGGCCCTGGGACATATTTCAGGTCAAAGTCATATGCCGCCAGCTTTGCCACCCACCTCTGTTCACACGCATCCAACCTGGGCTTCGTTAGGATGTACGTCAAAGGATTGTTGTCTGACCACGCAGTGAAATGCCTTCCTTTCAGCCAATGGGAGAACTTGTCACATATGGCCCATTTTAAGGCAAGAAATTCTAGCCTGTGAGCTGGGTAGTTCAACTGGGATTTTGACAGTGTCCTGCTAGCGAAGGCGACCGGCCTTGCAACTTTCTCTCCATTTTGAAGCTGAGAAAGAACGGCTCCAATCCCATCAAATGAAGCGTCTACAGCAAGAATGAAGGGCTTCTCAAAGTCCGGATGGGCTAGGGTCACACTGTGCGATAGATCACGTTTCAGAGTGTCAAATGCATCCTGACACTCAGACGTCCAGTCGTCTTCTGAGAGCTTCACTTGATTAGAGCGCTTATTCACATGCATCCTCTTGCGTCTGGCTTTTCCCCCGATCTTTTGTTCCGAGAGGAGCTTGAAAAGGGGCCTCGCCTTAGTGGAGCAATCTTCGACGAAATGCTGATAATACAGCACCATCCCCAAGAATGATCGAATCTTCCTCTGCGAGGGAGTGACACCATCACTGTCCATCAAGTCAGACACCTGTACTTGGTTAATGGCTTCAACCTTTCCAGGATCTGTCTGCACCCCTGACTCAGAGATGACATGCCCGAGAAACTTTACGGATCTCCGCAGGAAGTGGCACTTTTTCGGTGCCAGCTTGAGGTTATGGTTTTTCAGACGAGAGAACACCATCTCCAAGCGCTCAAGTGCTATCTGTTCATTCGGCCCAAAGACCAAAAGATCGTCCAAGTAGCACAAGAGGCTGGTGAAATTCTCATCTCCAAAGATTGAGAGCATCATGCGCATGAATGTAGCTGGGCTGTTGGATAAACCCTGAGGCATCCGGTTGTATTCATGCAAGCCAAACGGGGATGAGAAGGCAGTATACTTCTTGTGGTCCTCATGCATGGGCACATTGTAGAAGCCAGAGGTGAGATCCATGGTGGAAAAGAAGACATTTCCCCCTAGTGCAGCGAGGGCATCAGCCTGATGAGGCAGCGGGTGCGCATCCTTTACTGTCCTAGCATTGAGCCATCTGAAATCTGTGCAGATGCGCAGATCTCCATTTTTCTTCCATACGAGGACAAGGGGTGATGCGTACTCGCTGGAGGACTTGCGAATGATGCCTTGTTCCTCCATTTCATTGAGAGCTGTCCTCAGCTTCTCATAGTAGCTTGGTGGCACTCTGCGGTAGGGCAAACGGAATGGCTTCTCATCCACTAGATGTATCTTGTGCACAAAGTCAGTTGCCTCTCCACAGTCCATCTTATGTTGTGAAAAGATTGATTCATGTCTCTCAATGATCTGGAGAAGCCTGTCTCTCCACAGGTCAGAGACTGCGCACGAATCTAAGTCCAGATCAGATAGACCAAGCTCGTCTAATGCTCTCCTGACATCCTCCTTGGACCTCGGTGTCGCAGCACCAGCCATGGATTGAGAGTGAACCTGGATGTGGTCAGGTTGAGACAAATCTTCAGCTGCAACACAGGGATACACATCTGCCAGTTTTGTGTTCCTCTTCAGCACTATGGGCTCATTGGTGGGGTTGATGATTTTCATGGGCAGACATCGGTCGCCCCACATAGGCGTAACAATCCTGCCAACCAAGACTTGTCTGGGTCTGCATCTGGCTTGAGTTGGTTCAACAATCACCGTGCTGCCAACTGACATAGGTGCTGAGGCAGGAAGCATGCCCCACACGAGGTGTTCACTTTGTGGTCGCAGTGTCACACATCGTTGCAATTTCAGCGTGCCAACCTTCTCAGGCACCGTGTCACCTCTCCACCTCTCTGTGTTGGAAAGAAGAGAGAAGAAGTGATGGCAGTCTTCATCAGAGACGCTACTGGGCTCAGAGATGAGTCTCCAATAGCCGTCAGTCTTTCTCATCAGTCGGATAATTGTCTTTATGGCATTGCTGCCCAAGATCATGTCATCAGTCTGCCCGGGAACCACGAACATTGGAATGAACATTTTACAATCATACACCTCTACTTCCACATCACATGTAGCTGAAGGCGTGACCTGATGACCCCCACATCCAATAATGATAACATCATCAGCAGAGTACTGTCTCATATCTGGATTTTGCTGAAGGAGGCGCTGCACAGCTGGCACACTTAATGTACATCCTGTCGAGCCACTGTCCATCATCGCCTTCAGAGGAACACCTGCCGCAGTGACAGTGGTGTAGAACAAACTGTCTGACCTTTGAATTCTGTGTGTGCCTTGAAATACGACAGTTTTGCTTGAGGGCACGCTGGAACAGACCGACGCAAAGGCTGTCTCAATGTCCTCAATATCACCTGTAGGAGGGACATTAATAGGATCCGCACCGTCCTCCCCCTGATGCAGATCCACTAGTTTCCCGACTGTGCGGATGTGGTGGATGTCTGCACAGGGCAGCTGCGTCTGGAGTGATCAGGTGAGAAGCATTTAAAGCAGAGTCTCTTGTCACGGCAATGAGTGAGTGCAGAATGGTTTGCATCACCACAGACGGCACATGGTAGGTTACTCAGACCCTCAATCCTGGAGGGTTTCCCTCTAGGATGCCTGGCGGTATTAGCTTGGGTTGGAGTAGACCTCTCCAGCAGAACTTTCTCCAGCATGGTAATGACACGTTCAAGAGCAGCCAAGTCTGGTGACTTGGGTGTGTGAGAGTCTTTTGAGTCAGGCGGAGATGCTGCAGTGTGAAGCACTTCAACTTTGTTCACATACACATTCTCGCTGGGCTTCCTACTCACAGCAGCAGCAGCACCCCACGAACCTCTCTCAGAATGGTACTCATCCAGCACATCCTGAACCTCCACTGCATTCCACTTATCGATTGTCTTTGACCTGAAAGTTATGGCGAGCTCTTTGGAGGGACAATTCTTTATAAACATACGTGTCACTTCCAGGCTGGGGCAGTGTAGTTCCTTGCCCTGTTCTTTGAGGCGGTCAGCAGCGATATCTGCTGCTTGGTTGAGCCTCAGCCAGTAGTCATACGCATCCTCATTACTCTTTGGCAGCGTAGTGTAAAAGTCTGCTAGGGGAAGAGGAGAACAAGGGACAGCAGCAAAATGCCTACGGAGGGAAGCATAAATGGCATCTGGGTTAAGAGTGACATCAACACCACTGTTCCTCATTGCAAACTTCACAACATCTTTAGCTCGACCTCTGAGGTGAATGAGTATTTCCTCAGCCTGCTGCTCTGGTTTGACATTTGTCCTCTTTACGTAATCCTTCATCAGGTCTTCCCACTCGTGCACATCCACAGTGTCTGAGTCATCTCCTTTGAAGGTTGGAGGCTCTTTCACTTTCCTGTGAGGCGCTAGTTGAATATGTGACAGATCCAGACTGTGTGTAGACACATTAGCTGGTGCAGTATGCACAGGTGGGGTGCTCGATGTGGGCGTACTGAGTGTTGAACCGAGGCGTGCAACTATACTATCTGCCAGCTGCTGGCCAACATGTTTAATTATGTCACTCATCTGACTGACTACATCAGGTGAAGGTGAAACAGAGTTTTGTGTGAGCGTAGCAGTAACCTGTGTGCTCGGTGTAGGTACAGTGTGGTGGCTCTGAGAAGGAACCCCAGCCCCACTGACTGAAGTGGCCTCAGCTAGAACCCGCTCACCCCCCATCACGTGAACAGCACCCCCTGCAACAGGACTGTCAAACTGCAACACCATACCCCTGCCCCTACCTCTACCAATACCAAGAGGCGTACTAGTATTCCCTTGTATGTAGCTCATTTTCAAATCCCACTTGACAAAATCTTATGAAACAAAACAAATACAGTAAAGAATACAACAACACAAAGACTGGTTGAGCAACAACGTGCACCAGTTACGTCATACACTGGTGGACACACTGTCCACCTGAAAGCACAAGGTAGAAGCCGTCCAGCAAGATGGTCCCGGTCCGGGGTGAAGAGCCAACTCCAGAACAACGGGTCACGGCACCAATGTGACGGGTCACAGCTATCTGTGAGATGCAGCTCCACACTACTGTCGCTTCTACAGACCACAGACGACGACCAGGT